>OY829510.1:15602647-15905332 GCA_963691665.1 Clepsis dumicolana
ACCATTTACCGTAACCGGACATCCGGACGCAATAGCCGGAATAAAATAAACATTGGCTTTGCGGATTGAGACGTTTCGCGCGTCATTTACAGGCGATGGTGCGTACGGTAAATGTGCCGAGCCGTCTGCGCCCGATCTTAGCCAGTCGTGTGTGAACGTACTAATGTGCTTAATCTTTTTGTTCTTTGAAGCTGGAGGTATATTATTAAGACGCAATGACGTGAAGGCATGAGTCTGATGAGACGAGAGTAGAATAAAATAAATATCATGGGACAATTGACACCAATTGACCTAGTCCCAAACTAGGCAAAGCCTGTACTATGGGTACTAGACAACGGATATAGATACTTATATATATAAATACGTACTTAAATACCTACATATTAAACATCCAAGACCCGAAAGCAAACATTCGTGTTCATCATAGGTACAAACATCTGCCCCGACCGGAAATCGAACCCGGGACCTCAAGCTTCATAGTCAGGGTCTCTAACCACTAGGCTATCCGGTCGAATGGAATCCGGTGGAATGGTATGAATGTTATCCTAAAATTCAATAACCTAACCAACTTAGAAAAACGGGATATTGACCGCGATTACCTTATAGGGAATATCGGGAGCTCATCAAATATAATTATAAGGTAATCGCGGTCCAAATCCCGTTTTTCATTATGTCTAATGCAATTACTTAAACGCGAATCATTTAAACCTGCTAATCAACTTAGAAAAGTTAAAAAACCCCCGACATTGTCATTTCAAAGTTCAATATTTCACGGGGGAACCGATTTTAATGAAACTTAGCTAAGGATCATCTCGATTAAACTGGCTTTCGATTTAAAAAATGCAAATGAAATCGGTCTATCCATTTGGGAGCTATGATGCCACAGACAGATACACAGGTCAAACTTGTAACACCCCTCGTTTTCTTCGGGGGTTAAAAATAAG
Source organism: Clepsis dumicolana (assembly GCA_963691665.1). Classification (NCBI taxonomy): domain Eukaryota; kingdom Metazoa; phylum Arthropoda; class Insecta; order Lepidoptera; family Tortricidae; genus Clepsis; species Clepsis dumicolana. The sequence goes on from OY829510.1 coordinate 15,603,592, forward strand.
CATTAAAATAACCTAACCAACTTAAAATAAAAAAATGGCTTTGATTGAGTATTATGGTTCAGTTAACCTTTTTATACGACGGGGAAGGCAAACGAGCAAGTGGGTCACCTGATGATAAGTGATCACCACTGCCCATAGACATCCGCACCTTATGCTTCTAAGTTGCATGAAGATGACAGTCGGCAGATCAAAAGGCCCATTTTTCTCGCAAACCGTTAGAACATAAAGCTAGGCACATATTTATTACGGTACCGCAAAATTGGCATTAATCTGCATAGCTTGCCATACAACTGTCATTAACCAGTGTAAGCGGCAAGCGCCTCAGGACAAGATATTGCCTATTCATAAGCCTCCAACCATTATATCGGGCCTCTGAAGTACAGGCCGTTACAATAAACTTTCGTCCTGCGTTGGGTTCGAAAAGAGTCCAACTTAGCTTGGACTTCAATCTCACGAGCGCAGAATTAAGATGGTTTTAAAACCGCGGTGCAAGCTTTCATTTTCAGTTTTGAAAGTACTCGCAGTTCGATTTTGAATTTTATTTCTAGCGAAGTTAAGGTTGTGGCTAAGGAAATTGGTGGTGTTTTGGATATTTGAAACAGCCAGTGAGAAGTCGGCTTTTGAGCTTGTCATTAAGAACTATTTGCGATGGGTGTTCATTTGAAAATTTATAAGTTTTCATGAATATTATTAATAAACTTTGCTTCTGGAGGGTTAATTATTCTGTATCGGGACTTCAGACTATCACATTTAAGTACCTTAGTTACTTGCTATAAAAATGGCAAACGGTCCTGGGTATTTTTTACCGACTTAAAAAAAAAGGTAGTTCTCAACTCGTTTGTACCTAAGTTTTTAAACCCCGACGCGACACAGAGGGATAAGTCGTGTGACATGTGATCTATGCGTCTGTCTGTGGCGTCATAGGTCCCTAACGGATGGAGATAGCTAGATGGCTCGTCTCGAATGTGATACTTTTCAATACTAAACTAAAACTACTTTTATTCACATGGTTGGTCGTTTGTGAGATATTAGTAGTTAAAATCCTGTCCGGACCGGTCTGAGTGGAGAGCCTTGGGGGAGGCCTATGTTCAGCAGTGGGCGTCTTTCGGCTGACATGATGATGATGAGACTTTAAAATAAAAATGTGCTTAAGGAATTTTTCAACTTTTCAAAATTTCTGTTATTTGTTTATTATGGTTAGCGATAATTTCTTGCCCTGCTGTGGAACGACACACACACACACACATTGGCGAGTGCGCAGACGTCATCGCAGTTATGTAGAAATAAGTACTTGTAGTAGTAACTAACAGCGTAGTAGTAATAACGTGAATTTAATAAGAGTGTCCCTCCCACTCCAAATTCAAGACTAAATTTTTTAAAATCTCCCAAGTTTATGATAATAAGGGCCCATAACCTTCCTTGAAAACTGCGACTTTTCCATCATGCTGGAAAATATTCAGAGTTACTCCAGTGCCTAAGGGTGGTCTGGGGCAGGATGTTACAGAACATCGGCCTATTGCGGTTTTGTCAGTCTTCGGCAAGTTGTTTGAAGCAATTCTGGACCGTCGAATTAGACAACAGATTTATTTGCAGATTGACGACAGCCAGCATGGATATCGCCGCGGCCGGTCCACTACCACGAACCATGTGGTTTTCGTGGACTATGTTAAAATGATAATGGATGAACGTGGACAGGTCGATGCAGCATACTTCGATTTTAAAAAAGCTTTCGATTTGGTGGATAACGATATTCTACTGAGAAAGTTGGCGATGATGGGGTTTTCACACGGTCTCATAGCTTTCTTTGCCAGTTATCTGCGAAATCGTAGGCAGTTTGTTCGCATTGATGGCTATGACTCGGGGCCCTACTTTACCCGCTCAGGAGTGAGTCAGGGAAGCACGTTGGGTCCTACCCAGTTTCTGATCATGATCAATGACTTGTCGAGGGTTGTCGGAGCTGCTGAGTGTCTTATGTTTGCTGATGACCTAAAGTTGTTCCTGAACGTTGGCAAAACTGGTGGCACGGATATCTTGCAGCGCGATATTGACGCGGTAGCCGCCTGGAGCTCTGAAAATAGATTGTACTTTAATACTTCTAAATGTAAAGTAATTACCTATACTAGAGCACGGCGGCCTGTCAGGTTCTCCTATAGCATTGGTGGAGTTGCGCTGGAAGGAGTTATAGAGATACGGGACTTAGGACTGACTATGGACGCGCAGCTTGACTTCCGACAACACATAACGACAGCATGTAAAAGTGCTTGTACTCGTAAGACACTAGGTTTCATAATGAGAATCGCTGCCCAGTTTTCTGGTTCAGGTGTGGCCAAGATGCTTTACAACGCTTATGTCCGCGCTAAGTTGGAGTATGGGGTAATCGCGTGGCATCCGCATGAGGCTAAGTATAGATTGATGATTGAAAGAGTACAACGCAAATTTGAAAGGTTCATCTATAAAAAAACTTACGGGTATTACCCATATCTCTTTCCCTCTCTTTTCGTTTCGGGAATGGTTGGTATGGAAACCCTTGACACTAGACGAAACCGGTTGTTAATAGCGCATTATTATGGGTTGCTGCACGGAATCGTCGATAATCCCGCTGTGTTAGAGCGCGTGGGGCTGTCCGTCCCGGCGCCGCGAGCCGGCCCCGCGAGCTCCGGCTCGGGCGCGGGCGGCGCGCGGCCGGTGCGGCGGCCCCGCCGCCTCTTTGCTGTGCCTGGGACGCGCACAGTGCAGGCCAGGAACGCGCCTACCGCTAGGGCTCTCTCGCTCCTGAACGATATGCTGCTTCATGTCCCGGATGCTGACATATTTGCCGATAATATGGGTGTATTCATGAGAAGGGCCACTTTGTTTTTATCGAAATTGTAATAGATATTGTAATGTGTATAGTAATGTAATGGATAGTAGTAAAGTAATGGATAATGTATAGCCAATTTTGATACTTTTGACATTCTATTTCTTTATAAGGACATGACATGATATTTTATTTTATTATATTTTATATGTATGTAGTGTTAGATATATTGTTTTTATTTATGATATCAGATAAGTAAATTTCCTCATCTCTTCTTTTGTGACCATATCAATGTTTTTTGTTTTCTATCTATTTGGACGGTTTGGTTAAGTAGTGTGTAGCGACCCTAGCGCCACACGCGAGTGACGTCACTGTTCTACGTCACTGTTCTACATCGCGCTAACGAAGTTTCTCAAGTCAGTTGCATAAATACAACTTCCAACTCTCTTCCTTCGGACTTCGGTCCCCAGGCATAACATCTGCCTGGAGAGAGATCTCTCTATAGGAGCCCTCCCCAAACTGGTGACCCTCGACATTGGACAAAAAACGCAACCTTCCAAGACCTACGACAATGACGCAGTCTCACAGCAACGCCAGACTACTACACTGTGCACCACTAGCATGTTGCTATATCTCCATGCCTGGTGTCTACAGTGTGCAACCCTCTCCTACACTGCTACGCACTCCGACGAGGATCCAGACTAGCAGCAACTCATCGCTCCCGCCAGCACAGCGGAACAACTCATCGTTTCCGCCAGCACAGCGGAACAACTCATCGCTTCCGCCAGCACAGCAGAGCAACTCATCGCTGCCGCCAGCACAGCGGAACAACTCATCGCTTCCGCCAGCACAGCGGAGCAACTCATCGCTCGCCAACGAGGCTGAGCAAACCTCGCAATTGGCCCTTGCAAGCGTCCTCACGACGCACAGACTGCGCTCCCACACCGACCTCCGGTCTAAAAAGGGGGGCTGGTGTAGCGACCCTAGCGCCACACGCGAGTGACGTCACTGTTCTACGTCACTGTTCTACATCGCGCTAACGAAGTTTCTCAAGTCAGTTGCATAAATACAACTTCCAACTCTCTTCCTTCGGACTTCGGTCCCCAGGCATAACATCTGCCTGGAGAGAGATCTCTCTATTGGAGTCCTCCCCAAAAGTGTAAGTCCAGTGTCATGTCCGCGAGGGAGCGGGCAATGAAACCAACAGCTGATCTTAGACTGGTTTATATTTTTCCTATTGATCCTTATGTCTACCCTACACTTCTAAGTACCCACATGCATAACATATAGATAAATAATATTGACAATTCCTTTTTTTTTTTATAATTCAACGGTAGCATAATATTATCCACATATTCCCTTTTTATATAATACTAAATTATTATGAAAATAAGTGATAATTACTTAAGTGTGTACCTATAATTAACTAGCATTTTACATTCAATATTGAGTGCAGTTTACATTTTATCACACCAATAAAAGTAGCTACATAAAAATCAGCTGAGTTTGTTGTTTCATTATTATTATTATTATTATTATTAATTTTACATAATTAATTAATGAGACATACACAAAACGTAGTGAGTTTGCTTTGTTTGAAACAAACCTAACTGATGTTTTGGTATGAAACACATAAATAATAACTTCATGAATTCAAAAACATTATCTAACATACAATTATTCCAATTTTAATACTCACTCACTAAAACATGAATACATAGAGAGAGAAAAATCAGAGAATGCTAACCCCGGGAATTACAACAAATATTACACATGCAATTAGCTACCATTATGACCGAATTCATATTCATAATAAATTATAATTTAATATTTATTTCAAAAATAAACATGTTTTTATTATTAATATTATATTTTTTACTACCTATTGCAATACTTATTTAATTTTAAATAGTTGCAATTTTTTCATTCATTTTCATGGCATGCTATTTGTTTTAATTAATTTAGTTGGTTTAGAATATAAACAATATTTCCTGTCTATCGAGCAATAAGAATAATTACGTGATTTTTTAAAGATTACTTCATCCGTTAATGAGTCCGCTTTCAATTTCACACTCCAACGGTCGAATGGAGTCTTATTCTGATTATCTATACCTATAAAACAGTACCGTGACTGACTGACTGACAGACAACGCACAGCCTAAACCACTGGACCTAGAGACTTGAAATTTGGCAAACATATACCTTGAGTATCCAAGAGGTGCACTAAGATGGAATTTTCTGAAATTCCCACGGGATAGGGAACTAGCCCATTTTGAAATTTTTCACGAGGGCATAAGCTAGTCATAAATAAATAAATAAATATCATAGGACAATTGACACCAATTGACCTAGTCCCAAATTAGGCAAAGCCTGTACTATGGGTACTAAACAGCTTCTCACCTGACTGTATGAAGTTTGAGGTCCCAAGTTCGATCCCCGGTCGGGGCAGATGTTTGTATGATGAATACGAATGTTTGTTCTCGGGTCTTGGGTGTTTAATATGTATAGAAGTATGTATTTATCTATATACACGTATGTTTATCCGTTGTCTGGTACCCTCCCTAAAACAGGCTTTGCCTAGTTTGGGACTAGGTTAATTGCTGTAAATTGTCCCATGATATTTTTTTTTGTCTGTTCTCCTTATAAAAATATTTTGTTTATGGAAAAAAATGTTTAAAAATGACCTGACGAAGATCAGGTCTTTTTCGTTTTTTTTTTGCTATAAACTAAATCCAAAAACGAATCGACGAAAACTTATCTAAATAATTAGCGAACCTGCTCACAAAATTCCTCAAGAATCGATTGAAATTAGATTTTTTTTAGCAAATTTGTTTTTTTTTATTAAAAAAAACGAAATGTTCCAAAATGAGGTCGCGAGGTCTATATACAGCTCACAGAGCCACTAGTTATTATTACTGATCCAGATTTGATATACCTACGTTAAAGAAGATAAAATTCACTCCATTCTTCAGAATAAGCCGCCGCAGAGCAAATTAATTCTTCCTCTGCCGTTCTTCAACCCTCTTTAGGCCCATCTCATTACGTTGAGTTTAAAGGGAATTCCAATACCGGACGCTTTTCCACTGTCCGGCTGCTTTGTTACGGACAGAAATTAAGTAAGTACCCCCGTACTTACTTACAGTGGATTTTTATTTGGTCAATTTGGTATTTTTCGCTTCCATAATAAATTTTTCATGAGCTTTTCGGTGAAGAAAAATCAGCACACTTTGCGAAGCAATTCAGTGGTGTGTGAAGTTCCCTATAATACTATAGTCCACACCCTCTCATTCTGAGAGGAGTCCTGTGTAGCAGTGGGACGTTTAAAATGACGTTATTGTAACCTAAATTGGTCTTTAACAATTAAGATATCAGCTGCTGCAACTAATATTTATGGGTAAAATACAGGGGAAGAAATCATGGCTGAGGAATATTAGGGAGTGGACCGGGATCAGCAGTGCGGAGCAACTGTTCCTGATGGCTCAGGACAGGTGGAAATTTTCGGAGCTAACGGCCAACCTCCAGTAATGGAGTGGCACTTTAAGGAGAAGAAGAAGGTTACAATTTGTATGAAGTGACAAACGAAACTTACTGACAGTATTGTGATGTCCATATGTATGAAAACTCATTAATATTATTGCCAAACGAATATTCCGACGAATTGAGAACCTCCTCCTTCTTTGAAGTCAGTTAAAAATACGATGGTGGTGATTTTGAGGGAAATTCACATACTTAATTAAGAAGTCTAGCGCAAATTAAATGTGCACTATGTTAAGTATCTTTAACGAACAACGATAGGCACATGACCCTTGGTTGTAACTTTTATGTAATTTTTCTTTGGAATAAACACTTATTTTTTCATTATTTCATTTTATATATTGCAAAATAAAGCGGCCACGGAACAACTTAGGCAACATTTATCACCTCAAAGCAACCTCCCTTAACGTACCTACTTACTCACTTTAGAAACATAATAAACCCGTAGTATTTTAGAACTGTTTTTTAAGTTACTTTCTTTTAATTTAATTTTTAAATGGCAGATAGAAAAAATATTTAATTTGATTTAATTGTAATGACATTTTGTTGTGAATTTAATTTAATTTAATTTTGATTTTTTGATGGAATAACAATATAAAGGAATTGATTAACTAACATAGAAATCAAGACTGACAAGAAACAATGGACTTTAAAATATTATTATTATATATTATTACGTATCATTATTATTAAATCATTCAAATTGTCGACATAACACAATATTCTACAATCGACAAGTCACGTCATCGTCGATTGTCGATAAAACGCAATAGCCATGCGAGTGGACAGTCGACTGCGCGCTCATTTTGTGCAATGCTTTTATGTCGCGTACTGTACGCGATGCACTCAGGGAGGACAGACTGTTCCGTTGAAAATAAATAACCGAAACATAAAACCTTAATTTTTTAAAACAAAGTTTTTTTTTACCGACTGTATTTGTTGTTGTCTGTACTTGTATTGTGGCCCAACTTACACATTCATACCAAATTTCAAGTCGATGCCGTTAACCGTTGAAGAGTTCCCTCCCTGCGGAGACTATTCTGGCCAAAAGAATTTGGACATAGATTAACAGAAACGTTCCAATACACACAACCATAGTTTTGAGATATCTTCATTTAAAGATAAACGGAGTAATGTCCAGTGATGGATCAGTATATTACTTTAAGTTGGTGGTAGTGGTTAGAAGTAGTATTTTTTCTTTTTTTAAATCAATTAAAATCTATTTATTTATTATGCATTATTAGATAATAGGGAAATAAGGGCACGGAAAGTTTTAAATTCATCATAATTTCTATGACACAGTTTTTAATTCCTTTCTCAAAATGTTCCAAATGATTAAGTAATTAATGTAATTTGAAACGTTTTTGTGAATTACGCTTAAACGGACGCTTTTTTTAATCTATTTCACGAAAACGTACCAAGATTCAAAATTCAAAAATTCAAAATTCAAAATTTTATTCAGCAAATAGGCAGTTGAATGCTCTTTTTTTTGAGTCTACCAGCGCTTTCGGAAAGACCATGATTGCCAAGAATAATGCGCCGCAAGAAACTTGGCACAAAGTAATTTTTTTTAAAACAAGTTACTTGGAACATGTCTACTGACTTAATTTTAATCATGATAAGTACGTATTTTTCAAAAATGTTCCAGGTCATTTTGAACGTTTTTGTGAATTACGCCTAAACAAACTCCTTTCTATTTAGACTTCACGAAAATGTTTCAGGTCACTTAGATCCTTTTCGTGATGGTATAATGTAAACAAGTATCAACGGTACAATTTAGCAAAAACGTTTCAGACAGGTTAGAACGTAACAACGTTTTTTTAAATTTGCTCCTGTCATATGTGTGGGTTGAACCTCTATGGATGACCACATGAATCTACGCCACACACAAGGTAGCTTGGAACGTTTTTGCTATATGAAAATATTATGTTAGCTGATCTCATTGACGTAGATAGCTAATTTTTGGCCAAGGTGTGGGTTGGAACGTTTTTGTTAATCTACGTCCAATTTTCATTATCAGATTATTGTACTCGTATTGTCATCGGATTTATTTAAGTATGCCAAATTACATCTTAATCATTTGAGGATACCTAACTGCCTTAAAATTCAGTTGCAAGATTCGACAAACAACTTACAAACATTACGTTTTACAACGGGCTTACAACCACCATACATACTTTTTTTTGTACGACGAGGAAGCTTGAAAAAACAAATAATAGTGTTTGGCCATTGGCCAATCCTATCCTAATCCTAACTAATATTATAAATGCTAAAGCAACTCTGTCTCTCTGTCTGTCTGTTTGTTACCTCTTCACAGGAAAACCATTGCACTAATCTAGATGAAATTTGTTACGAAGATAGTTTGAATATTCAGGAATAACATAGGCAACTTTTTATTCGGGAAAATTATATAGTTCCCGCGGGATAGCGATAACCGAAATCTACGACGAAGTTGCGGGCAACAGCTAGTCTCAAAATTGCAAAGTGCAATAAATATGTAAGATATACAATTTACTACATGAAATTAAACACAATTCATGGTAAAATAGAATTATAATAACTGACAGCTATCAACACCAACTTTTCATAAAAAGGGCGCCAAAGACAGGGGCCGTGTCTTCCGGCCTTTTTGGCCCCTACATCAGCCCCCCTCGGAGACTGATACTCCAGAGAGGAATCGCGATGGACGACGAATTAAACGTCCAGCACGCGTGGTCTGTTCTGGAGCTGTAGGTAAAGCCATTCCTGGCGCAGGATCAGCAGATGGTGCATTCAAAATTGATGGAGCTGCAACATCTAGCCGTTCATCATCTTCAATTAAATGGGCCGGCTTAACCCGATCAATGGACACAGTAACTTCCTTACCGCCGATATCAAGCTTCACTGTCTTGGGTCCTCGTTCTATGACCTTATATGGGCCAACATACGGAGGCTGTAACGACCTACGAGACATACCTTCTCGCAAAAATACATGAGTGGCGGTCTCAAGTCCTTTAGGAACGAAAAACGTTCTATTTCCAGCATTCCACGTAGTAGGCCGTGGTAACAATCTAGACATGTGGCTTCGCAGACGAGATGTAAAATCAGTAAAATCCATTGAATGATCATTACCTTGTACGAAAAACTCCCCAGGCAGACGCAATGGCTCGCCATAAACTAGTTCTGCCACAGACGATTGAAGATTCTCTTTCCATGCTGATCGAATACCAAGCAGAACTAGGGGAAGTACCTCAGACCAGTCTGAATTTTGATGGCACATAATGGCGGATTTTAAATGGCGATGCAGGCGCTCGACAATTCCATTCGCTTCGGGGTGATAAGCAGTAGTTGGTGAATGCCTGGCGCCAAGAATATTTGCCAAAGACTTGAACAGTTGACTTTCAAACTGACGACCTCTATCCGTAGAAATTTGCACTGGACAACCAAAACGAGACACCCACTCGGCAACAAAAGTTTTGGCAACCGATTCTGCTGTTATGTCATTCAGCGGATAAACTTCTGGCCATCTAGTAAACCTATCTATTACCGTGAGCCAATATTGAAAGCCATTCGACATCGGAAGAGGCCCCACTAAATCCATATGCACGTGTGCAAACCGTTGAGTAGGAGCAGTAAAAGCAGTTATGGGTGCCTTAACGTGTCGACTAATTTTACTGCGCTGACAATGTAGACACCGTCTTGCCCACTCCCTGCAGTCTCGTCGCACACCCGGCCATACAAAACGCTGCGCCACTAACAATGCTGATGTTGAAATGCCGGGATGGCTTAGATTATGCAAGGTGTCAAATACCATCTGCCGAAATTCGGGCGTAAGATAAGGACGAGGCAATTGTGTCGAAGTATCACAGAATATTACTGAGCTAAACCCTGGAACGCTTATTCTTTGTAGTTTTAGTGCAGTTCCACTACGAAGAAGTTCTTGCAGCTCATGGTCTTGATCCTGAGAACGTGCAAGAGCAGCGTAGTCGAGAGGTACCGCAGTTATGGCATCAGTGCGAGAAAGCGTATCAGCAACAACTTTTCATAAAAAGGGCGCCAAAGACAGGGGCCGTGTCTTCCGGCCTTTTTGGCCCCTACAAATAAATTAGGTACTTATTGAGGAGCAGTTTTAAAAACGCTGAGTTTTCTATTCAAGTGAAATGTTTCTTCTTACCAGGCTATTGACTCTTATGTAAATTGCGCACTATAGGAAATTCGCCAGACAAAGAATCCGAGATATAGTGTAAATCAGATAAAACGATGCTTTGGTGTCAAACTGCCTTCAAAAGTCGCAGACTGGCGTTTAATACGCGCCGTTTGGTACACTTTTAAGAAACGTACGGATGTTGGTATTAATAACAACCCGTAGACAAAAGCCTTGTAAGTAAGTGTACAAAAATTGGTAACTTAGAATTCTGTCCAGGCGGAAAAAAAATTACCAAGTTTTTTCTAAATCTTTTTCTTAAATGCAGTTTCTAGACCTAATTATAACAGATAGGAACATGCTAAGCATCATGTCCAAAACTTAACGAACTGAATAATTACTTTCCAGAACACTAACGTGCTATATTGTCATCAAAAAACTTGCACAAAAACACCTCGATTTCACTGTTTTGCCCACCCCGTCGCCTTAAGGTCGATGCTTCCTATGAGAAATAAATATGATGGATGGCAAATACGGTTTTTTAACATCTTTTACTGTCCAATACCTGTCAAATCAGTTATATCTATTACAACAACGCCATTACAATGTTTTGCAAAGAGCAATACTAAAATATCACAAACTATTTAATATTTAACGGTAATCACAAACCCTGTTATTCATAAACCTATTGAAACTAAAATGCCGTTAACGCTCGTTTGTCCCTTTTTGTCACATTGACATATCCGTTAGTAAGAAGAAGATGAAACCTATTTTAGCTAATGGAGGCGTGAGTGACGATTATGAATGAGGCCATAAGCGTATAATTTTATGTCATTAGGTTGATATACTTACTTATATACTGATACATCTGATGTACCGAAGGTTGGCGATGTCATTGAGTTTTATAGGTTGGAGTTATTGGTATGTATGAAATGAACCGAAAATTAACAATAATAGGTACCTTGGCGATTAATATAGTAGGCGATAAGCATGATTAAGCATGCAATTTTTGCCTATTTAAAATGGTGTTGTGTTTTCTGCAGAACATTATATTTTGTACTGCATACCTCAAGCAGTTTTAAAAACGCAGCGGCCCGACCGCCCGTCTGCAATACCTACAGGAACGTCCGTTGCATTCAGAGTAGACTACGCGATTGAGTCAACGCGCGCCCCGCGGAATGCCGAGGCGATCTTTATTGACATGTAAAGTAAAAAACGTCCGTCTACACCATTGTACAATGGGTTGTTAACCGTTACTGGAAATTGAGATTGAGTCAGAGAAGACTTCGAGTATTGTTAGAGCGTATTTTTTGATAAAATCAAAACACAAGCAAATTCTCTATTTTATAACATTTAACTTAGAAAAGTTGCAAGCCCCGGCACCGTAATAACAGAAATTTTAATTATTTTTTTCGAAATATCAAAATTCAATATCTCAAAAACGGCTAATCGATTTTAATGAAACTTAGCTAAGAACAATCTCGATAACTATCTTTCAATGAAAAAAACTGCATCGAAATCAGTCCATCAGTTTGGGAGCCATGGTGCCAAAGACAGATACTTATACAGATACACCCATACATATGTCAAACTTATAACCCTCTCTTTTTGGATAGGGAGTTAAAAAGAAATACTTGTATTTCGTCAACTACCTTAGAAAGAGATAGACAATGTGTATACAATTTATTGAATCAGGCGTTACTTTGCGGAGGTCCATATTTATGAACTAAAAAACAATTACTTTGCTCACCCGCGACCACTAATGACAAATAGTTATATCTGTGCGGCAAATGTATGTTTCCATGCAACACCTCCGCCTCCACTGCTACACGAATCAACACATGCCACACAGACCCAACTATCACCACCACCACTATACTAAACGCTGACGCGTTTCGGCACTCTCCACGAGGCCATTTACGAAGCACAACAACAACCGCTCAACATGCCACCACTTCCACTACTAAGTGGAAGTGGTGGCATGTTGAGCGGTGTAGCAGTGGAGGCGGAGGTGTTGCATGGAAACATACATTTGCCGCACAGATATAACTATTTGTCATTAGTGGTCGCGGGTGAGCAAAGTAATTGTTTTTTAGTTCATAAATGTGTATACATACATAAATAGTCATAACGTGCGCTTTCCAAGTTTCCTTTTTAGGTCTAAATTAAGGCCAATGATATTAATATTACAGATAAAAAAGAGTTAGATTATGACATTCAGCACGTCGAAAATTAAGCCCAGAAAAGGATACAATAAAATTGTAGCCTCTTGGCCTCAGTCGCTCTCAAATCAGGTCCAAACTTGTGGGCAAATGTCAAAATATTCGGAACATATTATTTACTATTATTATTGCATAGCAAATGGGATTAACACTACCTACAAAGTAAATTAAAATATTAAAACTGAAACTTAAAAACTTAAAAAATTAAAAATTAAATACCTACCAAACCTGGTTCTCTCGGCAGGGTGCCCATCACGCAGGCAGCATTCCCGCGCTGAATTGCAATAGCAATTCTTTGCGCGAGAAAGCTGCCCGCGCGAGGGTCGCCTGTTATTTACATATTATATACTGATTTTATGATTATAACTTCATCTTCTCTTAACTTTAACTTTAACCTTAACTCTAATTACTTAATTTTGTACGAGTATTTTAGTATTTTACCTGGCACTCGCGATACAGGCCCAGAGTCTAGTGCGAGAGCCGCTGGATATGTCACATTTACATAATATGTTGTCCTCTATGTGACTTACTATCTTTGTACCTATTAAAAATGTATTGTGTACTGTAAACTTGAATGGAAAATAAATATATTCTTATTCTATTCTTATTCTATATGTTTTTCGATTGTTTTGTGAACATTATAATGACATGACGTATCTTTACTAGTAATGTAATACTGAATATTTAAACTCCGATGGCTTTATACGAAAAAAACTGCTGCAGCGTTCCCGACTTCGGTTGTAACTGACAATAGTAATACAAAATAAAGACGTCCTTTTAAAAGTACGTATCTGAAAATTCCTATCATTTAAAATTAGACTCTGTTTCGTTACACACAAAGTTTAAATACAAAGTGGTTGACAGGGAAATTGTGCTCTTTTGACATTTAAAGTATTTAGGCTGCAACAAGGCTGCGGTTGTGACAACTAATCTGCGGGTGCCAATTAGAGGCCCGCAAATTGGGAGGGAGAGAGACAGATGGTGCAACTTGTTTCGTTCTTGCGCATGATCTCTGTCTAATTAGTGGAGAAGGAAAGAGATGGGTTTTGAGTTACGGATTTCGGTGGCTGTGCAAATACCTGTGTGCTTTTAAAAGGACATGTTACTGAAACAAGGGGTTGAAGGAAAAATGGTAGGGTGAAAACGAATCTACATTAAATTAACAGATTAATACACATCATATCACCAGCCTTTTTCCATCCCACTGTTGGGCACAAGCCTACTCTCAGAATTAAGAGGACATGAAATATTTTGTAAATGTTAAGTCACATGTTATACTTAAAAATTATAACCATTCTAAGTAGTTAATTTTACGTACTTACTTAATTTATAACTTGAACTAAACCTACGATATAGTCAAAATTATGTCGGGGTAAAGTCGGCTTAAATACGTGAGCGATCCATTAATTTCTCTATGACTGCGTAAATTTAGATTCCAATAGCGTTCTGAGGCCCAAGTACGAATATTCGAAACTTGCGTAACGTAATCGAGTTAGCGTTAGCGAGAAATTTGTATGACCTTTGGAAAAGCGCCCGCGTATTTGGAACTAAAATCTAGTAAGTATGAGGTTTCTCGATTTCAGAGGGTCGAGCACGACCTTACGAATGCTGCGTAACGTAAAGTCGAATAGTAAACGTTGTCGAGTTTGTATGACGTTTGGAACAGCGCCGTGAGCGTATTTGTAACTAAAATGTAGTACGAGGTTTCTCGATTTCGATAAGATAACGTTACGTTACGCTGGATTCGAATATTCATACTCCTCTGTAGCCTAAATTGTTGCATACTTTGGGATTTACCATCAACCTTTTAATCTTACATTGAGTGCTGACTACGCAATGTTACGTGGCTTATATGGTTTTAAGCTACTTACGTAATACTGCGTGTAGTTGGCATGCAATAGGTTGTTATAGCATAACAAATAATTTACAACACAACTAGAAGGAAATCGTGGCGTTGGTGACAAGTACAAAATAAACAGAATAACCACCCCATAAAATATGAACCCAAAAAAATAAAAATGAAAATAGTTCTCGATATAAAAAGGACAATCGAAGCGTACACAGCATGACAGTGTGCCTATGACAGCCGTCCGAAGCAAGCGCACCCCGTCGCGACTTTATAAAGGCCATTTTTATCAGTGCTTTTAAAAGTACCTTTTTAAGAATATTGTTGTTGATTTATAAAGTGGGAACTGTTAAAGTTGGAGTTTGATGTGGCGAAGCGGTCTATTATCTACACTAATATTATATAGAGGAAAGATTTGTACCTATTTTTGTATGTTTGTATGTTTGTAATGAATAGGCTCAAAAAGTACTGGGCCGATATAAAAAATTCTTTCACCAATAGAATGCTACATTCTTCCGATTTGACATAGGCTACATTTCATTTTGAAAAAAATTAGGGATCCTTGGTAAAATTTGAACAATGTAACCGAAGGTGTAGAAAAATGAGTCTTAAAATGTCTTTCGTCGAATGCGCTGCCGAAACTATTAGCGATAGAACAAAATAATGTACAACAATATTGAAGAACATCATAATGTCTACAAAAAACTCCGTGGTAGCATATGTCCAACTATTGTAGTTATGTCACTACAACAACTTTTTCATTTTATAATTGTCTACCCCGTGCGAAGCCGGGACGGGCTGCTAGTGTCATATAAAATGAAAAGTTACAAAATTCTAGTAAATCTAGTAAAATCACTGGCTGTAATCATTCATTTGCTCTAAACTTCATTTTCTGTAACATTTAAATGCTCTAATCGATTAATGGAGGTTCCATTTTCACGGAAATGTTATTTTTTCACAGAAATTTCCAATTTTTTAGGAATACTGTAAAATAAATATATACTATATATATATATATATATAGTATAAATAACTTAAGCTAACCTAAACCAATCTACAATCTACATCAAAAAGTTTATCTAGTTATTTAATAGTTTCACCGAAAATGGCATTATATCAAATGAACATTAGAGCTTTTGATTGATTGGACCGTTTAAATGTTATAAAAAATGAGCTTTAGAGCAAAGGAATTTATAACAAGTGAATTACTACGTATACATTGTAGATGAACTTAGATGAAGTGATATTATGACTATGGATTTTTTAGGATATAAGGTGATACCGCCGTGGCATAGTGCTATATTTAGTAAAATGATAGATGCCATAATTATTTCTTTACAGTCATTCGTATCCATTTAATTGTCAATTTTTTTGACATATTTTTGACACGCTCGTGACGTCGCGACGCGTGACGTCGTGACGCGTGGCGTCATTACGGACAGATATATACGGGGTTGGGTCGCAACCCTTTATCTCAGGGGTTCCTAAACAGCCGTGATGTTGGGTTCCATAGAGTCTACATCTAGATAGTAGCAACTCAACTCAATCAGCAACTCTTTTTCTTTTTTTTTTTTGACGACCGGATAGTTCAGTGGTTAGAGACGAGACGAATGAAGCTTGAGGTCCCGGGTTCGATCCCCGGCCGGGGCAGATGTTTGTGTGGTGAATACGAATGTTTGTTCTCGGGTCTTGGATGTTTAATATGTATACAAGTATATATTTATCTGTACAAGTATGTTTATCCGTTGTCTAGTACCCATAGTACAGGCTTTGCCTAGTTTGGGACTAGGTCAATTGGTGTCAATCGTCCCATGATATTTATTTTATTTATTTATTTATTTATGTCTAAACGATCGCTTTGGTACGCTTAATTTCCTTTTTTTTTAGTTTTTGTTTAATTAAAAATCGTCTCATTTTGAGTTATTAAGCGAGGCCTCAGTTTCTGACACGTATTTTCGAAGGCTTTGAGTAGAGCGCTTGGGCTAAATACGTGCACTTAAGTTTGAGAACCTTTTGAGAGTCAAAAATTTGGGAGCCCCTGCCATGTTTTAATAATGAACCGGTGGTAATTGAGGGGTTACTTACATATTTGTTAGTTCCGGTTTTGTTTTACTCACATAGTCACATTATTTACTGATTATCTTGCTCTCTATCTAATCGTATTTAATTTTTATCCCCGACGAAAAAGAGGGGTGTTATAAGTTTGACCTGTGTATCTGTGTATCTGTCTGTGACATCGTAACTCGCAAGCGGATGGACCGATTTCGATGCGGTTTTTTTGTTCGAAAGCTAGTTTAATTGAGATGGTTCTTAGCTAAGTTTCATTAAAATCGGTTCACCCGTTTTTGAAATATTGAACTTTGAAATGACAATGTGGGGAGTTTTTCAACTTTTCTAAGTTGGTTAGGATTTTTTATTATACAATTATTATCTCTACGTCCTACTTAGTTACAAAACCTTAGAGCAGTCTCTAAAGTTAACATAGTCTTAACGTGATTGCCAACCTCCAATAGGAGATGGCACTAAAATAATAAAAAATCCATCTATCACGCAAATGTATGTGGGTTCAAACCCCGGCTCGCACCTCTGACTTTTTCGGAATATATGTTCGAATTACATTTGTAATTTATCATGAGCTTTTCGGCGAAGGAAAATATCGTGAGGAAACCCGCACACTCCTGCGAAGCAATTCAATGGGGTGTGTGAAGGTCCCAATCCGCACTGAGCCCGCGTGGGAACTATAGTCCAAAACCTCTCTTGCTGAGAGGAGGCCTGTGCCCAGCAGTGGGACATAAATAGGCTGATGATCATGATGATGATGACACAAATGTAACCAGCCCTAAAACATGCAATAATTTATGGCTAATTAGAAAATTTTTAAAACCCCCGACATTGTCAATTCAAAGTTATATTTTAAAAACGGGTGGACCGATTTTAATGAAACTTGGCTAAAACCATCTCGAATAAAGTAGCTTTCGATAGAAAAAATCGCATCGAAATCGGTCTATCAGTTTTGGAGCTATGACAAGGAAAAAACATAACAAATAAATTAAAATCACATGACTATTTAACATGTGCATTCTGCCATAAGACATATGATATTTTGAAAACTAATGTTAGCTCAAAGAGGTTCCAATTAATGACAAAAGAATCAAAAAACCTCTGGAAATGTTCTATTTGTCATAATGCTACACCTAAGATATCAGAACTAAAGGCCACAAGTGTAAAAAATCTACCTAGCACTTCATCCAGGCCAGAGAAAGTTCAAAAAGTAGGGCTACAGGATGAACTACCACAATACAACAATGTGACTCAACGGAAACCGAGACAAAGGATACAACCCCCTTCCTTAGAAGTATCTATCACCTCAGAATCGGACCTAGATAGTCATGATACCACCCTAGGTGATGACACCCACCGCAGTCTTCCCAATATATCTATGACGGAAAGTGTACTGGTAGCTGATTTAAAATATCAAATATCCTCTTTATCTACACAATTAACTAGTGCACACAACGAAATAGATAGCTTAAACTCAGAAATTACGTCATTAAAAAAAATTGTAGAAGACCAAAATAAAAAGACTGAACTATACAAAACAATTATGACCGGAAACGTGCCTAGAGCTGTAACGCCGATAAAATCTGCAAAACGCAACCGCAAATCAGTGTGTCCTAACACACCACAGAATGAGTTTCCCACGAACAGACTGACTCAATCAAACATATCACAAATAGAGACACCCGTTGAATCTTTAGACAAAACCGAGTGCCAATCTTCACCGATTGTAGGGACGCCAAAAACCAATGGCGAAAACATGATATCAACTCAACAAATAGAGATAACTACTGAACCATTGAACAATGCCGAGTACCAATTTCAACCTACTGTAAGTACACAAACAACCAGTGGCGAAGAAATGAATTCAACTAAACCGCAATTAGTAGGGGACCTTGATGACTCAACAAAAAGATGTCAAGCCGAAGCAAAGAAGAATAGAATAATCATTCTGGGAGATCAGGACGCAAAAGACTTATCTACAT
Source organism: Clepsis dumicolana (assembly GCA_963691665.1). Taxonomy (NCBI): domain Eukaryota; kingdom Metazoa; phylum Arthropoda; class Insecta; order Lepidoptera; family Tortricidae; genus Clepsis; species Clepsis dumicolana. The sequence continues at coordinate 15,622,157 of OY829510.1, forward strand.
TGCTACTGATGCACAGAGCTAAATACAGGAATCCCAAGGAATATGCTATCACAGGATATACCTACACCAATGCAACGTGTGACCACATAGTCCAACAGTCTAAAATATCAAAGGAACACTTAAATGAAAACGACTGGGTTATACTGTGTCTGGGCTCCAATGAATACAATCCCACGATGTTTTTTGCAGAGCTAACTGTCTTGCTTAAAGAATTGAACATACCAAAGGTTATAATTACTAGTGTAATAAGAAACCCATACTTAAACGAAAAGAAAATGAACGATATGTTAGCGACGCTGTTGAAACTTTTTCCTAACTGTACGTACATTTCCTTACCAAAAGGACTCTGCAAATTTGATAGACAAATAATCACAAGATGTCGAGTCAATTTAATTAACAAAGCCATAGATAATTACGACTATGACAAACTATACATAACAAAAGGCAGCTTGACGGGGAAAGACAACCTAAACACAGGACGAGGAAATAATAATTCTCTGAAGCCTGATTTTGTAAAAAATAAAAAAACAGTTAATAAAATCACAGATTATTTTCACGCGATAAACACAAAGACTGACTTGAACTCCAGTAACAATAATTCGCAGAAAAATCAATCGCAAACGGATTTTTTTCGCCAACAATGAAAAACTAAATATATTGCATCAAAATATTGCCGGCTTAATAAACAAGGTCGATACTCTGACCATAGCGCTAGACGAATTCGCGATGAGACAGAATTCAATCGATTTGGTTTGCTTGACGGAGCATTTTATAAAAAGTGGGGAAGAAGATAACTTGATACTGCAAGACTATAGATTGGCTGCCACCTACTCTCGGAAGAACATTCGCCGCGGTGGCGCATGCATACTATTACGGCGCGGACTAAGTTGTGAAACAATTGACTGGATAAGTGATCTTTGCGTCGAAAATAGTTTTGAGTGCTGTGGTATAGCTATAAAGCAATCAAATGTTATAGTGGTTTGTGGGTACAGGACTCCCAATTCTGACACATCTGTATTCTTTGATAGAATCGATCTGCTATTGTCCAAATTGTCAAAGATACGTAATAGAAAAATTGTAATTTGTGGGGATTTTAACATCAATCGCCATAGTCAAAATCCACTGAATGACTTATTTGAATCTCTATTAATGCAATATAACTTTAAACTGCAAATTGATAAGCCAACAAGAATTACTAGCAAAACTAGTACTTGTATCGACAACGTTGCACTCAATTTCACTGATAAAAGTACAATAAAAATTCATGACCTTCAGTTGTCAGATCATACTGCCCAAACGGTTGCTGTACCTACTAAGCATGCAAGGAGTTTAGATTTTTGGTATACTTGGAAACGAGATATGTGTAAAAATAATCGTGGGAAATTTAGAGAATGTATTAGCTGTCTAAGTTTTAGTGAAACGTACCAATCGGACAACGCTGACGAAGCATACTCAAATTTTCTTGATCTCATTGTTTTATTCTTTGATTTATGTTTCCCACTTATTAAAGTTAAAGTGTATAACACAAAAAAAGCCAAATGGCTTACTCCAGGAATCAGAATATCATCGAAGAGTAAAAGGATGATTTATCATAAGTCTAAACGTAGTCCTAATTACAACCATAAAAACAAATACAAAATGTATGCAAGCTTACTTAAAAAATGCATACTAACATCTCACAAAATATCAAATGCTGCTTATGTTAAAAAAAGCAGTAATCTGGTGAAGGCAACCTGGGATGTCATCAAGGAGAATACCACGAACGTTACTGTGGTGAATTGTATCGATAAAATTATTAAAGATAAAACCACTGTTACATCACCACAAAAAAATTGTAGTTGTTTTAATAATAAATTCATAGACGAAGTGGGTAGTAATTATATAGGCACCACATCAGATAACTTCTCGCTAGGGACACCCTTAGATTCTACCATCTTTATGAAGCCTACTTGTCCAATGGAGATAATTAAGGTAATTAGTAAACTACGCAACACTAAATCTGTGGGGTATGATAACATACCAACATCAATAATAAAAGAAAATGCAGACTTATTTGTATACCCTCTTAACCACATCATAAACTTATCGTTGACTGATGGATGTTTTCCGAAAAAGTTGAAGTACACAATTATAAAACCAATTTTTAAAAATGGCACTACTACTGATATGGATAATTATCGCCCAATCGCCCTTATCCCTGTTATTTCGAAAATCTTTGAAGGAATAGTATACCAAAGATTAATAGAATTCCTTAATAAGCACAATGTACTTTCAAATGCACAATTTGGATTCAGAAAAAAAAAATCGACTACGTTGGCTGTGTATGAGCTAATTAAAATAATCACACAATGTAGAAACGATAAAGTTCCCGCAATAGGCATTTTCATGGACTTGTCAAAGGCTTTCGACAGGGTGTGTCATAAGAAGCTTCTGGACAAATTGCATTATTACGGAATTCGTGGTAACTGTTTTGAGTGGTTAAAGTCCTACCTTGAATGTAGGCAGCAGAGCACAGAAGTAACAGCTTACTCAGACAGAACAAAAACGTATGATACCTATAGATCTGAATATAGATACATCAAAGCTGGCGTTCCTCAGGGTAGTTTGCTTGGACCTTTGATGTTTCTCTTGTATATAAACGATTTGCCAATGGTTACAAATCATAAAATTCTTCTCTTCGCTGATGACTGTTCAATTGTAATACGAAGTGATAATACTCAAAAATATGAAGAGGAAGTCAATAATGTCTTCCACATGGTAAATGTGTGGCTAGAGAGAAACCATCTTCAGGTTAATCTAAAGAAAACCAAGTGTATGGAATTCTATGCTCCCAAAGGAAAACCAGCTCAAGTAAAAATATTGTACAATGGATACCAATTGGAGAATGTAAACTCTCTCAGATTCTTGGGCATGATCATTGATTCACACACCAATTGGGTTAACCATTCACAATATATAGTGACAAAATTAAGTAGATTTGCCTATGCACTGAAACGGCTCAGGGAGGTTTCATCTGAAAAAACAGCTCTTCTAGCGTTTCACTCCTATGTCATGTCAAATTTACGGTATGGTATTATTTTGTGGGGCAACGTTAACAGTAAAGACCAAATTTTCAGAATACAGAAAAAATGCGTCCGTGCAGTATATGGACTAAATAGAACTGAATCATGCCGCCCACTATTTGTCGATAATAAGATACTCACTTTTCCTGCTCTATACATATATGAACTCAGCCTATTTGTAAAAAATAATTTGAATATGTTCACTCTAAGAAATCCAAGACCAAGACTACATTCTAAATATGGGTATGATGTTGTCTGTCCGACATCAAAATCAGCGTTCTTCTCAAAGGGTGTCATGTGTATGAGTGCAAAAATATATAACAAACTATCTGTCGACCTAAAAAAACTGCCACCAGTTCAATTTAAGAAAAAACTTTTTAACTGGCTAGTCAACGAATGTACTTATAGTGTATCCGATTTCTTATCCAAATAATGTTATTACTTGTATGTGTCTAAATTTAATTTTAATTGCAATTCCAATCAATTAGCTAATTTAATTAATAATATGTAGTAATGTATAAATCGTGTTTATTTTTTATTGACAGTGTAATATAGTGACTTAAAAATGACATTGTAGTGATTATAATAATTGTTATTCAGATCCATATTTTATATAGAATTAAGCTTAAATATTGTACGCCTCACTGAGGCAGGACATGACGAATTGTAAACAAAACTTATTAAGATCTGTATTACTCATGACCATACAATAAATATATTTGATTTGATTTGATTTGATTTGATGCCACAGACAGATGCACAGATACCCCTATTTTTCGTCGGGGGTAAAAAAAAAACAATCAATCATTTCAACTCAAACAGTCACTACCACTGTTTACTTCGACTACAGGTCAGCGTAGTCATTAAGCACTGCAACTGTCAGCGCCCTGCCATAGAGGGCGCCAGTGTCTGGTTTCTATATTATGCACGTACCGGAAAGTTTTGGCCAATTAAGGCGTTTCCATCGATTGGATACTATCATGAGTCCAAGTTAAAGGAGAGTACAGATTATTTTTTCAAATTTCAAACTGAAAAATACATTATACAGAAATACAAGAAAATATTTTTTTTAACTGGGACTCGAACCCAGACCTCCACCATGCCGTGCGACGCGCTAACCAACTACGCTATTCACGCAACACTTCTATGCAGGGTAAGTTTTAATAGGTGCAAAAATTTTGATGTTTGTTAATCAATAACACTTGGACAACTCAAAGCACTGAAGAAAAGCGGTAAAATACGGAACCCACAGTGCGCAAGTCCGACTCGCACTTGGCCGATTTTTTATACAATGTGTCTCTACTCTCTGGACATTGAACAAGAACCCGAGTAAAGTTCCTTCTCAGGAATGTTCTAATATGGTAAATTATTTGATTAGATTAACATTAAAAAAAATGGAAGTACGTAATGGCTGTTCCGCAATCGTTTCGTGCTCGGCCTTTTCATCAATGTCCAGACGCTAAGGACACGTATGTAATATCATTGTGCAATGTGCATCCTAACTAATCGTAACTTCATAATTATAAATGCGAAAGTAACTCTGTCTCTCTATCTTTCTGTCTCTCTGTCTCTTTGTTTGTTACCTCTTCACGGGAAAACCACTGCACCAATCTAGAGGAAATTCGTTAAGAAGATAGTTTAAATACTGAGGAATAACATAGGCTACTTTTTATTCGGGAAAATTGTATAGTTCCCGCGGGATAGCGATAACCGAAATCTACGCGGACGAAGCTAGTCTCCTATAACTTGTGACACACCACCACGGTCAAAGCGAAGGGTCTGAATTTAACGAGGTACACGTGTCAGTAGGTGGCGTAATTAACTGCTACGTCACTTGCATGGTGCGGTCGTGTTGTATGGAAATTTGCCGGCTGTCGCGAACACGTGACGTTGAGATTGTAGCAAAAAATGTTACATGCTTACATTGCTTGGTTGTTCAAGTTAGGTTTACTAAAGGAAACCGTGTGAAGGAAAACGGAGTTGAGTTTCAATATAGCAAATTTATAGCAAAGTTGTGTCGAAGACATAAATTTTCTATACCTAGGTACCCGTAATAATTACGTGCGAGGTGCGGTCAAAAAATTTCAGTCTAACAAAGAAAAGAAATATATTACCTTCATTAGGTACCTATATTACCAAAAACTTTTTATTTTTCGATGTATACCTACCTAGTCTCCCTCTATTTTAAATAATGTACTCTGAAAAGTTTCTATTTGCATTAAAAAAATGGCAAGATAATTGAAACTTTGAATAAATAAAACAAATAAATATCATGGGACAAATTACACCAAAATAAGCACCTGATGTATATTACCTATACGTAAACATACATATAATATATTTTATGTAAGTATGGCACTGCCGTTTCTTCCAGTTACAAGTAGCCACTTTCAACTGGCGACAATATCATGTTATGGAAAGATGAAACGTCAGCATAAAAGAAAATCGTCTCTCCGAAACCAATCTGGCTTTTCAATCAAACATGTTTCTTTTGTTTCTCCACAGACTCTTATGCAATCCTTCAAAAGGATCATACCTTTTATATTTCCATGATATTGTGGCACAATACGGAAATAATATTCCTTTGTGAGCAATCTCGGTGAACGGTACTCATATGGTAAACTTTAGCAATGACAACCGCTGTACGGTAAATGTTTTTCACCTATTTGTTACTATTTTCATAAAAGTATTTTACACACAAATACCTACTGCATTTTGTACGAAATGACTTCTAAACTGTCTCTTTAGTATAATTGTCAAGACCTTGATCTATCAATTAAGACTTTGATTATAGTAAGTCGTATGAGCTCATCTATCTTGCAGTGTGTGCGTTATTGTGTGTACTTATATGCTTGCGTGGGTCAAAACCTGTAAGTTAAATTTCATCCGTTTAGTTGTTCTGATTCCATACTCTAATAATTCTTAATGAGACTGGGTTCCTTCAAACTTTCGCAATTATCCCCAAAGGTAACAACAATGCATCACTTTATTCCTAGAAGTTGTAGGTAGTAAATCTCTGCGCCAAACATTTTCTATTGCATATAAATGCCATGTCATTGCGTGACAATTTATAAGCACGCTAGCTTTTCCCACGAACATTATAATTACAGTTTTTTTAACAAAAATGAAAATATACCCACTAAATCAGAATACAGAACAAGCCAGAAGCCGCGTTCAGTCACAACTGTCCGAAAAATGGAAATGAAAAAGTTTATTGTTCGAAAAACATACAACATAAAACCGGCTATGCTCGGGGTTTCTCTGCGGGATAGAATCAGAAATTATAATATCCGCAGTAGAGGTAACGTTACCGACATAGCCCGAAAAGTTGCGAAACTTAAGTGGCAGTGGGCGGGGCACATTGCTCGCAGAACCGATGGCGGATGGGGTCAGAAGGTTCTCGAATGGCGTCCACGGACCGGGAGACGAGCTGTCGGTAGGCCTCCAACAAGATGGAGCGACGACCTAATAAAGATCGCGGAACCGCGGTGGATGCGGAAAGCACAAGACCGGTCAGAGTGGAGAGCCTTGGGGGAGGCCTATGTCCATCGGTGGACGCCAATCGGCTGACATGATGATGATGATAAAACCGGCCTCTGGATCCTGTGCTAGGAGTCCCTGTGCTACAGGATCCAGGTAGGTAGTAAAGACCATTGCTTTATTTTAAAACAGTTCCTAGCTTGCCAGACCTGCATCTATTCTAATAAAGCTACAAATCAAAAAATAACATTATAATATTATCGCGATGGCTCTCAGACAGCTTAAAAATGGAAAAGTCCCTGGAGAAGACGGTATTACGACTGAGCTCCTAAAATCTGGTGGTAAACCTGTAATGAAGGAGCTCCAGAACATTTTAAATACTGTTCTTTTTGATGGGAGAACTCCAGAGGCGTGGAGTAAGAGTGTTGTCGTGTTGTTTTTCGAAAAGGGTGATAAAACTCTTTTGAAGAACCACCGACCCATTTCACTCTTGAGCCACGTCTATAAGCTGTTTTCGAGAGTCATCACGAACCGTCTTGCGGGAAGACTCGACGAGTTCCAGCCCCCCGAACAGGCCGGGTTTCGATCGGGATACGGCACCATAGACCACATCCATCGGTCCCTGTGCTTAGCGTTTGTGGACTATGAAAAGGCCTTTTACTCGATCGAGATCTGGTCTGTTCTGGATTCTTTGCAGCGATGCCAAGTCGATTGGCGATACATCCAAGTGTTGAGAGGTCTGTACAACGCCGCTACTATGGCCGTCCAAGTCAAGAATCGGCAGTCTGAACCTATCCCCTTGCATCGTGGTGTGAGACAAGGGGACGTTATATCCCCCAAATTGTTCACAAATGCATTGGAGGATGTGTTCAAGACGCTGGACTGGAACTGGCGCGGCATTAACATAAATGGCGAGTACCTCTCACACTTGCGATTTGCAGACGATATCGTCATCGTGGCGGAAACGCTGCAAGATTTGCAACATGTTGAATGGCCTAGCTGATTCTTCTGAACGCGTTGGTCTTCGGATGAACCTGGATAAAACCAAGCTTATGTTTAATGAACATGTAAGTCCGGAACCAATTGAAGTTCAAGGTAATATTCTCGAGGTTGTTAAGGAGTATGTTTACCTCGGGCAAACTATGCAATTGGGTAAAAACAATTTCGAGAAAGAGGCCAACAGAAGAATACAGCTGTGATGGGCAGCGTATGGGAAACTACGTCGAGTCTTCACGTCGCCAATTCTACAAAGTCTAAAGACGAAAGTCTTCAATCAGTGCGTCCTATCCGTCATGACATACGGTGCCGAAACATGGACACTCACTATAGGGCTGGTCCACAAATTTAAAGTTGCTCAACGTACTATGGAAAGGGCTATGCTCGGAGTTTCTCTAAAAGATCGAATTTGTAACGAAGTGATCCGACAGAGAACCAAAGTTATCGACATAGGCCACCGCATTAGCACGCTGAAGTGGCAATGGGCAGGCCATATAACCCGAAGAACCGATAACCGTTGGGGTAGACGAGTTCTTGAGTGGAGACCACGGATCGGCAAACGTAGCGTGGGACGTCCTCAGACTCGGTGGAGCGATGATCTTCGCAAGGCGGCTGGCAAGAGCTGGATGAGAGTGGCCGAGGTGCTCAGTGGCGTGCCATGGGAGAGGCCTATGTCCAGCAGTGGACGAACATAGGCTGATGATGATGATTTACAACTTCATAGAAGCTGTCATGGCAAGGATCATTTTGTACTACCTACGTCATTTTAAAATAACCTAACCAAATAAAAGTTGAAAACCCCTTGACATTTTCATTTCAAAGTTCAAATGTCAAAAACGGCTAAACAGATTTTTATTAATAGCAAATGCCTTGTACATACCTATTTCTATTCTGTTTTATTCTACAACTAAAATTGTCCTCTAACAACTCGTCAATTTATTTCCAATGCACCATCTCACAAAGACTGATACCTAGTTGAGAAAACAATACGTTCCCTCTTTGAATAAGAGAAGTATTATATTACTAAATAAACCGGGAAGGAAAACTGTTTATACAGGCATACGTTTAGTCTCAAAATGCATACAAAATCCCATACCGTTCTATTGTTCAAATAAGCACTCTATTTAAAAGAAGATACAGACTAGGTTGAAGGTAAAGTTAAGGTGGCTGCTATAGTTATTTTATTAGATTTTTCATAGTGGGGTAGGTCGGGGATGGTTGCCATGGTAACGGCACGGAGGTTTCTGATGTAGGATGACAGTGGCATACTTTGTTTTATGCTAACTGCTAATGTAGGGAAATTCTTTGAGATATTCATGCTTTGCACGACGGATTTAATGTGTAGATGCATTTTATGAAATACTGGGACACTGGCTTTGCGAAGAGATTGAACGAGACACTGGATAGGTACTTTGAACGTATAAATCTTAAGTTTAAATAAACGGATTACTTCTCAAATTTCCTACTGAAACGTAAACATACAGGGACCAGAAAAATAAATTCTCGAACTGGGATTCGAACCCAGGACCTCCACCATACCGTGGCATCGCGCTGCCGACTGCTCCATCCGAGCATTCATTGGTAGCAGCGAAAAACCCCTATGTATTCACGTATAGCATATGTATGTATGTATTCGGTCTAATCCGTAGTCCTTCCTCTGGGATCACACGCTTCGTCGGTAGCGAAACTAAACTGCGAGAAACGATTAGTCCGAAACAGGTCGGGTTATACTGACTTGAGGGATCGCACGGGCTAATTTTGATTGAATCTATGAATTACGCACAGAGTGACAAAAAACCTCCTTTTTTGAAGTCGGTTAAAAATGTCATCCTACGCGCTACTTTACTGCACTATCATCAAAATCTCTTGCCTCTAGTGATATTTTCAAAATCTAAATTATATTTAGTAAGCCATACAGTGGGTCAAGCTCGACTTGTCGAATCCTGCGTAACGTTACGGTTATCGTATCGAGATCGAGAAACCTCAGGGTCGAGCACGACTTTATGAATGCTGCCTAACGTTACGGTTATCGTATCGAGATCGAGAAACCTCATACTAAATTTTAGTTCCAAATACGCTCACGGGCGGGCGCTGATTCAGTCATACAAACTCTCTACAACGTTTACGTGACGCAGGATTCGAAAAGTCGTGCTCAACCCTCAGATGAGGACGCGGCTTTTGTTAATCGAAATCGGTTTCATCGACATGGTACTTAGCCAAGTTTAATAAAAACCAGTTCAGCCGTTTTTGAGATTTTGAACTTTGAAATTAAAATGTCAGGGATTTTTCAACTTTTCCAAGTTGGTTATGTTCGTTAGATTAGTAAATAGCTATATTTGTATGAGATAGAATAATAAAAAGGTTGAGCAAGGAGAAATAATTACTCTGTAGGTAGGTATAAATGTGACTTTATTCGTACTTTCAACAATTTATAATATTTATTTAATATTTATCACGTGGCCTATCTACTTGCGGGAGAACTCAGATTCATTTGCAAGTTTTACAAATTAGTTTTCCATCTGGCTTCCGCCACAAAGGTGTTATGACATTTAATAGAGTTAAAAAAACAGACAGATATTTGTAAAAAAATAGGGACAGTCCCACCTCTCATGCCCACCATTTTAAATGGTAACCCAAAAATGCAACTAAGCAATGAAACTTAGGCAGTCCCTTTTAAGTTAACAATATTTTGTTTATCCGTCACAAAAATAAAATCAATAATAAAAAAATATTTACTACTAACAGTCGCAAGTAAACTACTATTAAAAATGGATCTTAATTGTTTGAATAAATGAATTTAATCATTAAAAAAATTATATCATCATTAGAAGTATTTATTTTTGGGACAGTCCCACCTCTCATGCCCACCATTTTAAATGGTAACCCAAAAATGCAACTAAGCAATGAAACTTAGGCAGTCCCTTTTAGTTTAACAATTTTGTTTATTCGTAACAAAAATAACATCAATAAAAAAAATACTACTAACACAGTAATAAGTAAGCAACTAATAAAAATGAATAATTGTTGTCTAAATAAATGAATTAAATCATTTAAAAAATCGTCATTAGAAGTATTTATTTTTGGGACAGTCCCACCTCTCATGCCCACCATTTTAAATGGTAACCCAAAAATGCAACTAAGCAATGAAGCTTAGGCAGTCCCTTGTAACTTAACAACTTTGTTTATTTACAACAAAAATAACATCAATAAAAAAAATACTACTAACACAGTAATAAGTAAGCAACTAATAAAAATGAATAATTGTTGTCTAAATAAATGAATTAAATCATTTAAAAAATCGTCATTAGAAGTATTTATTTTTGGGACAGTCCCACCTCTCATGCCCACCATTTTAAATGGTAACCCAAAAATGCAACTAAGCAATGAAGCTTAGGCAGTCCCTTGTAAGTTATTAATTTTGTTTATTCATAACAAAAATAACATAAATAACAAAAAAATATTTACTACTAACATAGTCACAAGTAAACTACTAATAAAAATGGATCTTTGTTGTTTGAATAAATGAATTAAATCATTAAAAAAATATCAATATCATCATTAGAAGTATTTATTCCAGGGACAGTCCCACTACTCATGCCGACCATTTTAAATGGTAACCCAAAAATGCAACTACGCAATGAAGCTTAGGCAGTCCCTTGTAAGTCATTAATTTTGTTTATTTAATAACAAAAATAGCTGCTTTAATACTACTAACATAGTCACAAGTAAACTAGTAAAAAAAGGTCTTTGTTGTTTGAATAAATGAATTATTAAAAAACAATAACATCATTTGAAGTATTTATTTTTGGGACAGTCCCACCACTCATGCCCACCATTTTAAATGGTAACCCAAAAATGCAACTAAGCAATGAAGCTTAGGCAGTCCTTTTAACTGTAATTTTAATATTTAAAAAAATGCAATGAGCATAATTATTAAACATATCAAAACAATCTATCGTCTCTAAAATTTCATGAGCATGTCCCGTTTGCTGATTTTTATAAATATTCACTTCAAAATCTCTTTCATACTCTCTGGAACACATCTCCATCCAACACGGCATGACTTCCATTTGAATCCTACTGACACCAGTGTTTCTTCTATCTAAAGATGGTCACCTTCCTCATTTTGAGGCAGGTACTAGCTAGGTATTTGATTTTCTGAATTGTCTTATTTCTTCAGAGACTGAAGTTAGCTCCTTAACGATTCTCTCAATGTTTCTCCATATCTTCTCTGTAATTCTCCTTCTGAATCTGAATCTTCTTTGCATGTCATCTCATCTTCATATCACGCAGTTTCCTTGGCCTTGCTGTCTCGCTGCCGAATCTTGCTTCTGTTGTGACCATTATCTGCAGGAGTAGCAGGTCTTCTGAAGTTCCCTTCTCCTTGTAATATCTGTGGATAGGATAAAAGTTTATGAATTATTAAATTGTTCGCTGCAGCAGATAACATAGTTTTTTAACGTGAAACTAACGTGAGACTACATCACAGTGAAATAGACAGATCACTCACATTGAGTGCAAGTAGAGTTTAGTGTAGTCCTTTCTCTGGGCTCTGCTATAGTAGTCGCTCGAGAAAAGAAAAACTACGAATTTATCTGCAACATGGGCTACACTTGACTTATATACGTGAGTGATTTGTTTATTTCGCTATAATGTAATAGTCTGTTCGAATTAGTGTTAGTGTAGTGAACAAATTGGACATTTTATAGTTGGGCTGTAGGCCTGGGCCGAGACGGCACCTGCAACATCAACTGTTGTTGATATTTTGTAGCTGTATCTGTCATAAGTTTTTTAAAAGGACCTGTAAAATTGTAGTGTTATAATATTATGATTTAGGGAAAGATTTTACCATAATTAGTAGCATGAAAAATTACGGTGTATTTGGGAAATTTGCAATATTTAAAAGAGGAACCATACCAAGCGTCCACCTTTTGAATTTTAGAACCGTGACAGATTGGCCTAACTTTTTCCTAACCAAACTACCAGAATTAAAATTTTGAACGATTCTTTTACCGCATTACTAGTATTTCTAAAATGGAAATTAGTAACAAAAAACAAATAGTTCGACATTGTCAGCCAAAAGATTTATTTAATGCAAAAAAATCCATTGGAAAAATTCGCGAGCACAAACAGTGAAGTTACTCAGTAACCTGTAACAGACGGACAGTAACATTAATTTATTTCGCAAACTTGCAATTACAATCGCTATGACACAAATACCCTTACTTTTAAAACGATACCCCTTAGATGAAGCTACGTTGAGGTGTATTAAATTCGATGCCGTAGATGCTGATTTTAAGGTTGAGATCGAAGACCAGATGCAAGGACGTACCGTATGAGGGAGACCTATGTTCAGAAAACGTCAGAGAAAAAACAAAAAACCAAACTACAAAAACAATTAACTTATTTTAGAATACCCTAGTGACATACCCACAACTGAGACGACTCTAATGATATGTTGAAATCCGTCAAACGGTTTAGGCACCAGAGCGTGCCAGAGAATTAGATATACATACATACATACGCTCGTCAAACATAACCCTCCTTCGGCAGTCGGGTAAAAAGTAACGGTGGACGAAGGTGGACTGTTGATACCTGAATGTTAATGTAAAATAATAAAAACACACATTACTGTAGATATCCTTGGCTGTCACTTGGCTGCTTTCAGTCTGTCAGTCCATAGTCAGTCTCTGGAAAATAAACTTCAGGTTTATTCTCTGATGAACACCGAATCTTCAGTATTTTTAACGATGCCATTGTTTTTCTAGAAGAATCTTACTACAAGTCTCTACAAATCAAGAAACATGTCTACAAAATTAGTACTTTTTGTGAAAAAAGTGCAAATCCGTTATTACCAGATGTTTAAAACAACAATGACAGTCCATTAAAAATACCAAAGAAATTTTAGGCCAAATAAACAATGCAAAATTAAATGGGACCCAGAAAGTAACAACATACTTTTTGTCAGTTTTGTACTTTTGACAGCATCTTTATTGCTGATGATTTGTTTGTCATCAGCAATGAGTAGTTTTTGGGCTTTCGGTCCAACCACCAATTTTGCAGCCATCTGAAATCAAATTCAAGTCAATGCGGTGTCGGCTAAAGCAGTCGCTGAAAAGAAAAAAAACCTACGTTTCCCGTCGTCAATTATTACTTAAAATTTCTGTCAAAATGTATCTACCGCTGTCAGCTGGATCCCAAGACCTAAAAAGAAATTTCAAAGAAGCTTAAATCTTAATGCACATTTGATAATTACAGTCGCCATCAAATATGCCGGTAGGCCTCCAACAAGATGGAGCGACGACCTGGTAAGATCGTGGGATCGCGGTGGATGCGGAAAGCAGAAGACCAGTCTGAGTGGAGAGTCTTGGGGAGGCCTATGTTATATACAGCAGTAGACGATTTTCGGCTGACATGATGATAATGATGATCAAATATGCCCCAAAAGTATGTGAGGACTGAGGATGACCACAACACGGTCAAAGATCGTTGGAAAATATTCAGAACTTATTAAGCATTTTACTCAAACCCCTTTTCACCAGAAGATTATGTTTATGTTGAAAATGGTGTTGGTAGGCCTTCTGCAGTGTGGACAAACGATCTGGTAAAGATTACGGGAAGCCATTGGCTGCGTGTAGCACAAGTGGATATCCTTGGGGGTGGACGTCTTCGGGCTGATATGATGATAATTTATTGAATCAGGCGTTACTTTGCGGAGGTCCATATTTATGAACTAAAAAACAATTACTTTGCTCACCCGCGACCACACGGTGGTTGGGTGGTCGCGGGTGAGCAAAGTAATTGTTTTTTAGTTCATGATATGATGATGATGAAGATGGTGATGTCATAATCTGATGACGACTGTAAGAAGGTCTTTAACAATGAGTAGATTCAGCCTCTTAGGGTAAGTCAGCTAACAATATCACTTACGTGATGTCGAGGAACGCCTTATTTCTTCTTGGAAAAGACCGCTACACAGCTTCTTCGATGAGGATGTTCTTTCTTGAGCTCCGATGTTCGCAAGCACACAGTAAATACATTCGCCGAGCAGAGGAAATACTTTCGCCGAGCAGAAGAAATACATTCGCCGAGCAGAGGAAATACATTCGCCGAGCAGAGGAAATACATTCGCCGAGCAGAGGAAATACATTCGCCGAGCAGGTCATGACATAGGACATTATTCGAGGAGCAAAAAATTATTTGAAGTTATTAAACTTCTTGTGGTGTTTTAGGTTGATAGAAAGTAAAGTTTTCGTTTCTTCTTTTGCATATTATGGACACGATTTTTTTTGTTTACAGAAGTTTGTTGCATTTCCAATTAGTGTTTGATTTAGAAATCTAATGTTTCAAATTTTTGCCGGTAGTTTTAGGTCCTGAATTTCAACATCAGATAAATTGTGTGACATGGTAGAAAATTGTCAACTGACAACAATTTTAGAATTACGACGAAGTAGTGTCTAAATAGCTTGATGAAATCCACACTGGCACCATTTTGAGTGTTTTGTCATTCTTGTTTTTACATTTTTCTATTACTAGCTGAACTGTTTTTGTAAAATGACATATTTCATTTTGTAAAGTAGTTTTATTTTAAATTTAATTTAGGACAACTATTTATTTTACTGTTTTAGTTTAGTTTAATTTTAGTTTTTATTTATGTTTGTAGATGTAGTTTAATTTAATATTTAGGAGTTTTGTGTTGCGAGAGTTATAGGGTTTAATTTCTCTATTTTACAACTAAAATTCGACATCAGTGTTTAATGTGGCCAGTAGGTTTAAAAACTTGGATTTGCTATATTTTAAGAGGAACTTTATTTGTTTCAAAAGTAATTCTAATAATTTTAATTGTTTTTACAGCTCAATCAGTCTTTTTAAACCCCCGACGCAAAAAGAGGGGTGTTATAATATTTATATTTTATATAAGTTATAAGTTTAGTTGGGGATTCATTACATTACAGGTAATTGATTTTATAATTTTATTGATGATTGAACTCACTATAGGCGGGAGTAAGTTAGTGTTATAGTGTTTATAACCCCAAAAGAAGTTTTTGTTTGAAAGAAATAAAAAAAAAAAACAATGTCTTAAGTCATGATGGACACGAAAATACAACTGCATGGCAGCAGAATACACAGAAAACATTCGCATTGCGGCAGAACCTAAATACGCAAAATAAACACAAAATACACGAAAATACATAACACATAAAACACACAAAATATGCACATGAGACATGAAATTAACACAAAATACGCTCATAAAGACATGAAATACACTAAAATATACATCTCAGACATGGAATACACAGAAAAATTCGCATAGCAGAAATTCGCTTAGACATTCGCGCAGCTAAATAAACGTTCGCTCTGAAACAAACCCCCTAGACCCCCCTCCCCCCCCGGAATTACTTACGATGATAAAAATGCGTTGTTCAGCTGGTATTGGGAACTCGCTCCATCATTACCAACAGCGTCAATTGGCTCCTGGTCATCAGTCTTCGATGGTGAAGTTGGAGAACACTGGTCTGGTCTGGTGAAGTCCAGTGGGTCGCCATCACGTTTCTCCGGGTGCTGCTACGCTCAGCTAATTTCTTGACAACCGGCGTCTGCTCCTACGTAAGTAATGAGATATCCATTTGTAATATCCTCCCCTCCCGCAAAGTACTTATCGCCTGAATCAATAAATTAATGACGTTTTAATGATGTGGAAGTCGACTGGCATAGGTCGCCATTTTGTAAAGGTTATTAGGATATTAACATCCTGTTGTCGATCGATGCTAATTAGTCGGTATTTTACTGTAATTTAGGCAACGATCAAAATATCCAGTCAGACGTGTAGAAATAAAACGAAATTACCAATTTTTTTTTTATATTGAATCAGGCGTTACTTCGCGGAGGTCCCTATTTGTGACCTTTTGCAGCAATAAAACTAAACCCAGTATTGGTTTTAAGTTCAGTTTAGTTTGACTTGAAGACCCTGTACATCTGGTCAATTAAAACGTGCCAGTAAAGTGTTCTAATTTTGCTGTTCTAATAATATTTTTTTAGACTTGTTTCTAAAATAGGCTGTAATTTTTTTCTCTTCTTTATATTCTAATGACACAGTGAGATTTCTTTGTGTAATTCTCTGTAACTCTGTGGTTTCATATTGTAAGAGCCTGAGATAAGAGTTTAAGAGTAACTTGTTTTTAGAAAAAAATACTTTGTGCCAAGTTTCTCGCGGCGCATTCTTCTTGGCAATCATGGTATTTCCGAAAGCGCTGGTAGACTCAAAAAAAAAACCGACCAAGTGCGAGTCTGACTCGCGCACGAGGGTTCCGTAGAAAGATTTTAAAGCTTTTCCCCAGTGTTTTAAGAAGTCCAGTGTTAGCAGAGCCCTGCTCCTAAGCAAAATGTACGCAGTGTGGGGTCAACTTATATTGGTCTGCGAAATCTACACAGACATAAAAATTCCGGATTTTGAGATTTTTCTGAGTGGTTTTGCTACAAGAGCTACCTTCATACCAAATTTCAAGTTTCTAGAACAACTGGAAATACCCTTTAGCTTTTCAGGGTACGGCAATTTGTATGGAAACAACTTTTTTAATGATGACTGTATCTTTTTTTGCGTTGACCTAGAAGTTCGATTTTTTCACAGCTTCAAGGGACTGTAGGCTTGAGTATTTGATATTAATTTCAGCATGCTGCCCCCACGCGTTCCAGAGAAAAAGGGTCTTGGGAGACAGACAGACAGACAACAAAGTGATCCTAGGACCTATAAGGGTTCCGTACCTCGAAAGGAAAAAACGGAACCCTTATAGGATCATTATCATGATACTCGGGACCTAATCGCGTAAAAAACTTTTATATTTAAATTTGAATTTAAATACCTACCTCGACGTTTCGGACGCGACGTTGCGTCCATGGTCTCGAAGGGACTGAAGAGGCCTTATAGGATCACTTTGTTGTCCGTCTGTCTGTCTGTTTGTCTGTCCGTCCGTCCGTCCGTCCGTCCGTCCGTCCGTCCGTCCGTCCGTCCGTCCGTCTGTCTGTCTGTCTGTCTGTCAAGACCCTTTTTCTCTGGAACGCGTGGAGGTAGCATGCTGAAATTAATATCAAATAGGTAGCCCTCAAGCCCCTTAGGTCCCTTAAAGCCGTGAAAAAATCAACCTTCTAAGTCAACGCAATCAAAAGAAACAGTCATCAAAAAATCTATTTCCATACAAATTGCCGATTTCCAAAAACCTAAGGGGTAAGTACTTCCAGCTGTCCTAGAAACTTGAAATTTGGTATAAAGGTAGCTCTTATAGCACAACCACTCCAAAAAGTCCCAAAATCCTAAAATTCTATGTCCGGCTGTAGATTTCACAGACCAATATAAGTTGACCCCACACTGCGTACATTTTGCTTAGGAGCAGGGCTCTGCTAACGCTGGACTTCTTAAAACACTGGGGAAATGCGTTAAAATATTTCTACGGAACCCTCGTGCGCGAGTCCGACTCGCACTTGGCCGGTTTTTTTCCTTTTGAGGTAGAGGGACAGACGGAACCCTAAAAACCGCATTCAAATCGGTTCAACCGTTTAAGAGCTAAGGTGCCACAAATAGACACAGACACACATAATAACACCCATCTTTGTGCGTCGGGGGTTAAAAACAGCAGAGCCGATGTCTTTGTTACCTAAATATACTTACCAACACCATAAAAAAGTAAGCTTCAAACTTAAATGTGCGCCTAAAGTAGCCCTGAGAGTATCGTGGTCCCACTCACACATTCCCGCTAGTCGATATGCGTCACGCTTACCCCACAAATAACTGACTTCACTCCTCCAGGTTTCAGGCCTTACTACGAAGTGCAAAATTCGTATCATGCCGTCCCGCTCACGCTAATATTATTTAATAAGAGAGTGAGCGGGACGATACGATACAAACTTCAATTTTCGAGTTTGTAGTCCCCCAGGCTCATTTATGTTTGACATGGATTCTATCACTAACTGTATACTTAATAGTACAAAAGTCCAGTTGCTAAGTACTTATATAATTCACTACTTGAATGTTAAGCACTTAACGCACTACTGCACCGCGCTGGTTAGTTTGTAATTTGTAATACAAATACAATACCAAGTTACCAACTAACTGGATTTTACTGCATTCGCTGCAACGGTTTACAAGCCAAATATTATTACATTAACTTTGCAAAACATTATTGAGCACTCTATTCCCACGCAACACGAGCGACATTGCCGCGGACGTCTTGAAAACAATTTGTGAAACGCGGCCAGCGACGCCTGTACCGACCGAAGTTGTGTTTCCAGAATACAAGATGGCGTTAGCGTTAGTCATAATCATAAACGCAATAGGAATTTATTTTTAGATGCAATTATTTTACAACTTTTAAAGATATTTGAGCAATAATATTTTTTAAAATATTATGTGTTAGGTGTTAGTCGTTTAGGCTTAGTATAGTTAACACTTTGAAGCTATAAAACGAGCTTGTTTGTCAAAACCAAAACACATTTTAAGCAAGTACTTAAGTGTTAAAGGATATCGAACTTAGGTAATCATAGAATCGGAATTAATATCGTCTGAATAAAACTAGTGATTACCTTAGCATCTGCAATCCACGACGTCAGGGCAGTTTTTTAACCTCAATTAATTGTGAAACTCGTTATCTACACAACAAAGACAATATTCACACTATATTACACTTGCAGAACACAATAATCAAAAGATATTATAACGAATTGATTGTATTCACTTGGAAACTGCAAGATTTCGTTGTAAATACAGCAGCATGTCCTTCTGATTGTGAATGTGAGGTTTACAACAAACGCAATGCTTCAGAGATGACGTTACCCTACTACATTTCCTTCAGTGTAACTCGACAGCGCACGTCTCGCTCTAACGTACGCGGAGCGACTGCAATGTCGCTAGCAATATCGACATTCGTCATCAGAATTTAACACCGGCCGGCGTCAGAGTGAACGAGTATGAGCGTGAGCGAGATAGCTTCATAGTTTACGATGCGGTGAGTTTACGCGCACTTTTTGTTGAAAGAGTAACAAAGTAGATGAAATTGAGAATGTTTTAGTAGATTTTCAATAAAGATTAGGCTTTTTAAAGACGTTGAAAAGTAATTCACAGATTATTAATACTCCAGTTTAGTTTTTTTATTCGAATTCGCGGGAGGTAAATGACCGGCCGCCGGCCTTGCTTTGCAATGTTACACGCAAGATGGCGCGGCGCGGGGGGGAGAGTCCTTGTAATGACTCCATGTTGAACACTTAGAATAAACCCGACAAGTTACGAAATTAACGACCCCTAATTATGATTAATAAAAACGTTAAAACAGTGCATCATGGCGTTAAAATACGAAACAGGATAGTGAGAGAATTCATTTATAACAAATGAAGACACTTACTTGTCCGTTCACACCACAGAGTATAAAGTTAGACCTTTCTTCGATGTTTCCTTGACCACTGCACTGTTACAACTGAACTGCCAGTCTGCCAATAATAATGCATGTACGAATGAGTTTACAGCTATACCCAGGTAGAAGTTTCTGGACGGGGTGAGGAGGCGAAGGCGGGGATGTTTTTTTATTCTTGTTACATAAGTAGGGGTGTTTTTTCGGCCTTGGCAAAGTTGCCAGCCCGTCTTTTTTTGCAGTCACAAAGATTTGCCTAATTTGGTCTTCACGTAAGCATTCATTCAGAGTTTATAAAGCGCGTAGATTGGTAGAGGCGTTTGGCAGTTTTAATTCCAGATAGCTAAAAAAAAAGTGGCATGATGTTATGTGAATAGCTAGCAAATAATTATTACTTATTAATAGGAAATATCGTTAGGTACCTACAAGACAAAAAATAATTATACTTTATCTACACACATATCATAAGTCCTCTATAATGCGTGCAGAAACCGTAGAAAATGACCAGCATTTCAGTACGCCGTCGCCTTCTCGCCGACAGCGCGAGCCCCAGCACCACGCACCACCACCAGCCATTACGACATACTTTTCGATATCGAATTCAATGTTTCAAATTTGAAAACCAACGTAATTTACAATCATAGTGAAATAAAACGGATCACTCACGTATATAAGTCGAGTTCAGTCCGACATGTATAAATAATAATGTGATATATATATTTTTTTACAATAAAAAAAACAGTTTACGAAACGTCAGCTCGGTATGTTTGTCTATGATTAAAAAAAACAGTCAATTTCGTGACAGGTATGGGTATGATATATGCCTTCGGCTTCTGAACCCATCTTAGAGTACTTATAATATGTGTGTAGATAAAGTAATGTATGCTACTCCACATAATTAGGCCTTAAAACACTCGGTGTGGTCCTATTATGAAACTCAGCTTCGCCTCGTTTCATAAAAACACACTCTTGTTGTAAGGACCCTTATTATGTAGCAGTTGCATAAACTACTATGGGTACTTACTACTTACTTAAATAATTATCATCCGTTTGTTAAGGCTATTTGTAATCATCATCATCAGCCTATTTACATCCCACTGCTGAGCACAGGCCTCCTCTCATCTCAGTAATGCCAGAGCTTGGGCTATATTCCCACGTGGGCCTACTGAAAATTGTGAACTTGACACACCTTGCATTAACTCGAATCCACGACCTCTTGCTTGAGAGACCGTAGGTGAAACCACTAGGCTACTAAATATAATCAAACTAAAGAATAAAAGTAAAAAAAGATCCCAGGATCACCATGAAATTAAGAGACCCAAAAACGACGAAGCGCCATTGGTCATCCCATCCCTTTCAGGTATAAGTGCTTTCGCTTACACATCATGTAGAGGGGATAGCTTTGTCTCTTTCGCAGGGGCAATAGCTGTTACACAATATTCAATTCTTATATTATAGAAACAGAGTTTCAACTCCGAAATTGTTAAGTATGACGTGGTGAATTTGTCTCCAACGGTTTCTTTCATTACTTACTTAAAGGTAGTATCTTTTTTTGCGCGTTATGTTTAAAATATTGGCGTGGTGCCCTCAAAAATGAGTACCTAGCTTTAGGTACTATGAGAGGTAGAAGGTTCTTCTGACCTGAGGACTTGGGCGTGATGTAACATTATGATAAGTTTTTGGGTTAGGTACATTTCTTTTAGCAAAAGGAAGGCAAATGAGCAATTTGGTCACCTAATGGTATTAGGTACGAGTAAATGATCTGATCACCATCTGCGTACTGAGGGTTCATCATCATCATGTCAGCCAAAAGACAGACGTCCACTGCTGGACATAGGCGTCCTCCAATGCTCTCCACTCAGACCGGTCTTGTGCTTTCCGCATCAACTGCGATCCCGCGATCTTTACCAGGTTTTCGCTCCATCTTGTTGGAGGCCTACTGTAGGGGTTCAGAGGCGTAAAACTAAATGAAATTGGGTCCTTTTTAACCAAAATATAATTAGTATCTCGCTTAAAGTAAATACATTAGTTTTTATTAATAATCCATCTAGCGGTGTCAAAAAGAAAAAAAATTAACCAAGACAGCAGGTGCCAATTCGACTGGATATAGGCACACACGCAGCATTTATAGCTAAAAGGTTGCGGGTCAGTTACACCTACCTGCAGTTCGTCCTGGGACGCCATTCGAGAACCAAGGTATATTCGTTTTTAATTTGAGTTTATAGATAGGGGACGAATTTGACATTTAAAATTATGAACTTAAAATAAATGGTGTACCTACTTATTACTTAATTAGCGATGATCGCGTATCGCATTCAAAGGGCGCAGTGTTTATTTCGCTATCGCCGAAGCGTATGTTCCCAGTGAAACTTAAGACAACTTTTAACATGAAACTACAGTGAAACTCACTCATACTGAAATAAAACTTTAGGTAAGTCCGAAACATTAAACTATTGTGAGTGATCCGGTTTCTTCACCAAGAGCTAAATGTAAAATTTTTGTCCACATACCTAAGTAGGTAGGTACTTACAATACGTTTTGTCCTGTTATTTATGAATGTACCTTATATGTGCGTGTCTGAGAAGGTACCTTACCTGGCCCTATTTTAAGGGTACTGGTACCCTGGTGGGTTCACGGATGGAGGGCTATGTAGGGACCAGGGATCTTGGGGGATCTCTCATTGATAAACGGTAAGTTATACACAATATAAGTATAAGATAATACACAAGTCCTTAATGCAGGTAATGCGTACCTTAAGGGACCTTTATGGGTTCTCCAATCATTGACCAGTTTTGACAAGAAGGTAAGACTTTTGGGACAATGTTTATGTACCTAGAAATAGTAGCAATACAAACCACTTGTTATTTGCATAATAGTTTACCCTTAGTTCATTTAATTTCGTAGATAGCAAAATTAGAGAGCGGTCGAATGAAAAATAATAAGACCATATCACGACCAAATATTTACACGTGATTTTGAGAACTCGTGTTGTATTTATCTTTATGTTTTTAATTTTTATTTCACATCTTTCCTAAAAAACAGCTTCACTAGCCGTGTGGTCGAGCAGACAACTTTTTTCGTAAGCTTCATTGTTCTCGCCCCATTCCATCATATTACAATAGAGCGAGACGGCAATAAAGCCGGTGCAGCTGACTTTGAAAAAATGGCTACAGCGTGTATTTTTTTAACTCTCGCCTTTGTTCGATTCCCGGTAACAAATGAACTGAAATATTCAGCAAATAATAAAGTACTAGGCACTTTACGCAGAACTGATTGACAATAACCTATAAACGGCTGCATTCTAAAAAACAAAAAATCTTTGTCGCCATTGTTAAAACTTTTAAAACGGAAAGAAACATTTTATTGCAGACACCTATTGGATACAGATAAGGAAGACAAAAGGTGTATTGTTTCTAAGAAGTTGTTAAAGGATTAGTTAAAAGCAATCGATTCTTACTGAGAACTTGCAAAAAATAGGCGCGTTTTAATCTAAGCGCCGGCGTTTCAACGAACAATGAAATTGAAATGTCGATTTTTGTAAGGATTATTATTAGGCTAGTACAATGATGTCAAAATTGTACATTCTAGAGAAGCTTCATTCAATGTATGTAATACGTTACATTTAAAATACTGTACCAGATGTAGGAGACTCTCCTCACTTTTACATAAAAAGTTAAAAAGTGATTTAAGGCAGGTACCTACCTATAAGCGTTAGGACAAGAATTCACCAACCATTTCTTAATAGGATAGTAATTAGTAAGTAGGTACGAGAATCATTACATTAGGTGTGCCTACCAACCGGTTTTTCATTTCACAAGCAACATTTTGTCAACGTTTCATTTTGCAAACTGTATGTAGGTATTGTTTTAACAATGTTATCAAAAGACCAACACATCTCTTATGATAAGTTGAAATAATTCTTCAAGGATGTAATTTTCATTATGAACAAATTATTTGATAATTATTTTTTTTATTTGGTAATAATTATTTGGCAATTTTTTGATAGGGGCACAATTTTTGCTATTTACTTCACTAATATAACTGTTAATGAATAAAAACATGTTGAATTTTGACTCTAGCTTAAAATATATTAGAGATATTGCGGATGAAAGTTAAAATGATTTTTTAACTGATTTTGTTATACTAACGATACAAAATCATGCGTTAAAATTTGTGCAGTCATAAAAATATTACCCTGTATTTTACTTAAGTAAGCCTCTAGTCTAGTGTAGTTTTTGACGTAAGAAAACGTCGTGAGCTTGATCGCGTTCGCGTTTACATCTGAATCTACTATGGGCAAATTTGCAGTCCCTCTAGTGGCACGTATCGACAACAAACTATATGTTGCCAATACGTGCCGCTAGAGGGACTACGATTTGCCTATTTGTCTATAGTACTTAATTGAGTCATGACATATAATAACCTTATCTGTGCCTTCTTAAATATCATTTAGCTTGTCTATAACCTCGATCTGTGCCATCTGTCAATGTATTTATTAAATATTAAACTTACGCTAGCTTCAAGTTAATTGAAACCAAGTTTCTATTGGTATTTCGTTTCCGTGTATCAAGTCGTCAACGCGAACGCGATCGAGACTTTTTAACCAACTTCAAAAAAAGAATTTCTCAGTTTGTCTTGTGTCTAAAGTTACACTACAGGGTCAGCTGGCATGGTCTTATGCATAAAGCAGACAGACGGGAGGCGCCTTTGGCTTATCTATGCACTACAATTTTTCTGCCATTTTTTGAGGGGACGAGAAACATACGTACAGCGCACGTCTATCGCTGCGAAATCGCGCGTTAACATTTATTTATTTATTTATTATCACAACAATTTCACAGCATTACAGCAAAGCCAATGCGCTATAAAATTTAAATATAAGAAATACACAATACAAAACAAAAGTACATATAAAAATTAAAAAAAAAAAACATTACAACTATTTAGGGAGTTTTAAATGTCAGTTTCGCTTCCCTAAAGCGACGGAACACCACACCCTCCGGCCAAAAGTCATCTCTATTCCTTTCCTGCTCTAAGGTCTTATGGTGCACAAGTAGGTAGAGGTGTAACATCAATTTGAATATTGCTATTTCTATGATCTGTTTCCCTGAAATGTTCAGACAAAGCCACCCCAGGTAGAAATTATTAACGCCGGCGCTTCGTTAAGGAAGTAAAAAAGTATTACTTAAGTAGGTACTTAAAAAAAACCTTTGTCCTTTGTATTCAGATCTACAGAAAGAACGCCAAATGTTCCACAAGTGCTTTTCATCGTTAGTAACATGCTAGCTAGTTAGGTGACCTGGGTGAGACACTACACGGGGTTACTCATACTCAGACTCATTTATTCGTAATAAGGTAAACACGTACTCTGGTTAACGTAGCTTCAGGCGATACCTACTACACAACAACTATACTAAAAATACGTCACGACACTAGACGCTCTGACTGCCTAGTGTAATCGCCGACCAGGCCAAGAAATACGTCTCGATCACGTTCGCGTTTAATAATTCTCATACTATTTGACGCTTTAACGCTGACGCGATCGAGACGTATTTCGTGCTTTTTGATTACACAAAGGGCACTGAGTTATAGTGTAATCAACAGCCAAAAAAAGAACCTCTCGATCGCGTTAGCGTTACGGGGTTGCGGGCGACAAATAGTATGACAATTGTTGTTTGTTTGCGACCGTTTCACTTTTGCGAGGACACACTCCCTTGAGAAAAAATGTGTGAAATTGTGTGTATTGTCTTGTATTTGTGTGTCTTCTTGTGAAAGTGAATAAATGTCTTCTTTCTTTCTTTCTTTCTTTCTTTGATGTTGAAACGTGCCACTAGTGGCGCTGCCAAATTGTCCATAGTAATTCAGACGTAAACGCGAACGCGATCGAGACGTTTATGTTATGTTATGTTATAGTAATCATACACTAGAGGCGGCTTGAAATAATTACTTAATACGTCATCATCATCATCATGTCAGCCGAAAGACGTCCACTGCTGGACATAGGCCTCCCCCAAAGCTCTCCACTGAGATCGGTCTTGTGCTTTCCGCATCCACCGCGGTCCTGCAATCCTTACTAGGTCGTCGCTCCATCTTGTTGGAGGCCTACCGACAGCTCGTCTCCCGGTCCGTGGACGCCATTCGAGAACCTTCTGGCCCCACAAGCCATCGATTCTGCGAGCAACGTGTCTAGAAACTATTATATTTGTAGGAGAAAGAACTTGTGCTAACTGTATGTTCTGAAATGTAAAAAAAATGTTGCTGTCGGGTTTGAAACCTTGGGACCATGGTGTCCCGGCGCTTACAAGCTAGTTATACCAGAGTTACAAAAGCACCATCAGTTCTGCGAGCAATGTGCCCCGCCCACTGCCACTTAAGTTTCGCAATTCTTCGTACTTAATACGTAATTCTAAAATAAGTAATTTCAGTTATCAGTGGCGCCCCTACCTATTAATAGACAACTTTGAATCAGCCGTAAAGTTCAAGCAAACGCAGCATACCGTCTGAATGCCCTTAATTCCAACTGAGTTTGCTAACTGTGTGTTTGCGGCTGAATCGGCTGCAAGCGCCCTTAATTGACAACCTATCCAACCACCATTTGCTGCTCTCAAACCCAAAGCAATTCAACTCCAAACTTTATCACCTCTCAATAAGAGCGTATGAATGTTGATGTAGCGGTAAACACAATCGGAAATTTATCCAAACTTCCCGAATGAAATGTAACTCTGTTTGAGTTGTGTTAATATTTTAACGGTTAATACATCGGAGGTTTTTATTTGTTAAATACTGGTAAGCATAAACAACTTTACAAGAGCTCACCTTATACCTACTTTTCTTATCTCGGAAATCATATTTTGTTCGGCTTTTTCATAATTGTTTGTGTTCATGATTTTATATGAACCTACATGCCGTTGACAGGGATGAGTGGCGGGGGAAGGGGGAGGCCTTTGCTCAGCAGTGGGATGCTTTACCAGGCTAATAAAATAAAAAACCGGCCAAGTGCGAGTCGGACTCGCGCACGAGGGTTCCGTAGAAAGATTTAACGCTTTTCCCCAGTGTTTTAAGAAGTCCAGTGTTAGCAGAGCCCTGCTCCTAAGCAAAATGTACGCAGTGTGCGGTCAACTTATATTGGTCTGTGAAATCTACTGACAGACATAAAATTTTGAGATTTTGAGACTTTTCGGAGTGGTTGTGCTATAAGAGCTACCTTCATACCAAATTTCAAGTTTCTAGGACAACTAGAAGTAAGTACCTTTAGGTTTTTGGATTTCGGCAATTTGTATGGAAATAGAATTTTTAATGACTGTATCTATCTTTTGATTGCGTTGACTTAGAAGCTTGATTTTTTCACAGTTTCAAGGGACCGCAGGCTTATAAGTATTTGGTATTACTTTCAGCATGCTACCTCCACGCATTCCAGAGAAAAAGGGTCTTGACAAACAGACAGACAGACAGACGGACAACAAAGTGATCCTATAAGGGTTCCGTTTTTCTCCTTTTGAGGTACGGAACCCTGAAAATGTGCATGTTCAAAAAGTTAATTACGAGGACAGTATTACATAGGTGGGTACATTAATTTCAATGTATGAATAGTCAAGGAATTTAATTCCCTACCCATTTCGTTGAAATGTTGTTAGACATTCGCTATGCGTTAAGGTCGAAAATGTCAACGTAAACGGGACATGTCAAAGCAACGTCGTGTTCTATCTAGCTCTTATTGTGACAGATTGCTATACGATATTAAACCTTAGGTGTACAAACAGACGTTATAACATGTCTCGTAAAATCTCCAATTAAGGTAAATGACTGATTTACGTTTTCATGCTTTTAAGGTTAAAACGCGGCGCTTAACGTTTTACGCATATAAGTTAAACACTCATAATGACCATGCTTAGTAGCTAAAAAACTAAGGCGCCATTATTACGAAATGTTTAACACAAATTAAGGGTCGTTATTTATTAATTAGTAATAGTAATAAGTAGGTATACATTTGCCGGCCGGCATCTAACCAGAATTTCAACACATTAAGCATCAAAAAACTGAAAACAATTATTGATTGAATTTACTTTGCGGAGTTTCAAACTATGAACTAAAAAACTAAAAACAATAAATATTACGCCCACAACAAATCAAGATTCTCAAAACCTGTAACAATAGAATAGGTAGTAGTAACTTTAAGAAGTATTTCTTTTGCTACGAAAAACCGCAAATCTAAAACTATAGCGCCAAAAATACGTCTCGATCGCGTTTGCGTTACGCGTGTCAAATAGTATGAGTACTGGTTGTTGTCGATACGTGCCACTAGTGCGCTGCTAATGTGCCCAAAGTAATTCAGACGTAAACGCGAACGCGATCGAGACGTTTTTATGGTCGCTGATTACACAATACGCTAACGGCAAAAAAAAACGTCTCGATCGCGTT
The DNA here is from genome assembly GCA_963691665.1 of Clepsis dumicolana. NCBI lineage: Eukaryota > Metazoa > Arthropoda > Insecta > Lepidoptera > Tortricidae > Clepsis > Clepsis dumicolana. The sequence goes on from OY829510.1 coordinate 15,650,511, forward strand.
CGCGTTTTACGTCGTGAGTTACTATGGGCTTTCCATTTGCCCATAGTACTACCTACGCAATTCAGACTGTAACGCGAACGTGGTCGAGACATTTTCTTGTGTAAAAATTACACCTAGCTACTAAAGTAGTATAGAGGCTCTGGAAGCCATTTTCCCTATTTTACCATAAATCACTTCATGTCAAAACAGAAAGTTCGTAACACATCGTAACTCTTGAACGCACCTGCTTTCCTTGTGGAATTAATTTTAAAAGTCAAATATTAGCTCCCCTACTTCAATAATTTACTGTTATTGAGCGCGAATATTCATTGACAAGTTATTGCTTTTTTTTCAGTTCAAGTTAAAAACGTAGGTGACGTAGGCTCAAAATTGAATTTGCAAAGTACGTACTTAGGTACAGTTTTTACTAGCTTAAGCTATTATGCCCCGCGGCTTTGCCCCCGTGAAATATTTCAAAATGGGCTAGTTCCTTCCCGTGGGAATTTCAAAAAATCCCTTCTTAGTGCACCTCTAGGATACTCAAGGTATATGGTTGCCAAATTTCAAGTCTCTAGGTCCAGTAGTGTAGGCTGTGCGTTGTCTGTCAGTCTGTCAGTCAGTCAGTCACGGTAATGTTTTATAGGTAAAGAAGATTACTGCATTACTTACTAGTTATCATTTTATTGTATCCACGTTCGGTAAGAGAATGATAAAGTTAGACTTAGGTTAGTATTAATATTAACCATTCTCATTTAAATCAGAATAGGTAGTGTTAGAACCTGCTTACCCAGGTAATAACCGCGATGCCTGGAGACTATATAGTTGGAATTTCTCTTCCAAGGAAACTCAAGAGGATCAATCTTGCTTTATTCTTGTACAGAACCAGTCACAGTTTTACAGTATCGCCGACTTAAAAGTAGTTTTTTTCTTTCTAGACCTGCGCGCTCCGCGCCTCCAACAAGAATGCGCCCCTGGTCCAATTTATTTAAAAATCCTGTTTTCCGATTGGTCCGCGACATTCTTAACACTTCCGGACCAATCGCCTTCGCAGTTATTTCCCGCCAATTCATCTCCCAATTAGAATAGAGTAAGTATTGAAATTTTTAAAAAGTAATCGAAAATAATGCTAAAAAGCAATACTAAAATAATGACTTTAAAACAATAAAATTAAATATTATTCAATAAAAATCACGAACCCTAACAGTAGGTAGTCGTTAAAATTTAACTTTACAATAATACGGTGACGGTCGCAGCGGTAACATTTCATGTCATTCATCGCCATATCCTTTAAAAAATTCCCCTACATTCAATAGCACATACTATTTGAAATTGTAGCTCCTACTAAGTTCAGGGTTGCCAGTACGGGATATTCGAAATCCGGACTCGCCACTAGGTAAAATTTAAACTATCGCGAGTAAAAAATCCGCTAGGATTGCTACAGTGCTGCTATACAGTAACCCATACGTCATTCTCCACCAATGAGAGACAAGCTACAGGACTACGATTGGTGGATATTGACAGATACACCGAGTCGAGTGACACTAGCGATCCTATTGGATTTTTGACTCGCGATGTCCTTCATTGGGTTGATGACTGTGATGTCGAAATAGTTAATTCGGATGCACTCGGTTGCTAAATACTTATTGTTATTATTGACAAGGATTTGAAACTCACATCACCAAAATACATCGAAAGGTAATGAAAATGCTGTCAACCTATAAACCGATTAATATTAATATTTAAGTAAGTAGCTAATTTATGTAAGTACCTACGAACCTAGCAAATTTTCGCTGTTGTTATTTTTACATTATGTCATCCGTATTTACGTAGTAGGTAATATCAACAGACCCCATGCTTTTAACATAAAACTACCGTGAGACTCAATCATAGTGAAATAAACGGATCACTTATGTCAGTCGAATATAGCTTGATATGTTTCGGACTAATCCGTAGGCCTTCCTCTGGGAGCACACGCCACGCCGGTGGCGAGACGTAAGACTGCGCGCCGCGGCTCTGCTCGCGCGGCTGCTCGGCGCAGCTGACGGCGGCTCACAACTACCCTGATGATGATGATTTCAACCGTGATGGTGGATGGTCAGTGCCCCCAAGTTGGAAAACTGTGTTGAATACTGCGTCAACAGCTAGTGTGAACGAGCCTTTACAAAGTGATGTGATTAGTGTAGTGTGCTACCCCACTTTTGACAATAATAAAAATGACGATGAAAACGAGGAGCTAGTGAGGAGCTTGTGAGCCGCCGTCAGCTCGGTGCGGTGCGAGCGGAATATTCTTTGAATGAAGCACCGACTTCATATTTCTGCTGCTTAGTGCTAGGCCATAAAACTTTAGGCTTTAGTTTCTGTTGTCCGAAATAAACGCATTTTATTTTATTTTATTTATTTATCGTTATTTTAGAGGATTATTTTAAATTTTTTTTCTAAGGTTTTTTTTAAGGCGGTTTTACTTTTTTGTTAAAAGATTTTTATTTCACAATTTTACGTTGATTTAACGTTTTCAGAATTATCCTCCAACTCCTAACCGTTAAGGAGTTGTACCTTCCATCATCAGCTCATCAACATAAGATGACTACCGGACGCAAATACTTGAATAGCCTTAGAAAATATATGAAACACATGATACGTGCCTATAAAATTTGAGGGTTGCCCTCGATTTCCCTGAGATCCCATCATCAGATCATGACTTGGTGACAATGGGACCACCTCAGGAGTATACCCTTTCAAATAAAAAAAAAATTGAAAATCGGTCTACAAACAATCGGTATTTTGTTAGAAACAAATGCTTCTTTTCAGATATACGTATATATATTCAATCGATAAAAATAACCCATCAATCCGGGGGCAGTCGGGGAAAAGCCCGATATCCCCAAATTTCGGGGGATACCGCCGTGATTAACATAAATGTCAGACAAGTCCGGACACCTGGCAACCCCTAAGCCAGTGCATTCCCATTTAAACCCGGAACTAAGGCTCATAGAACGTGTCAAGGCCGACATGACTGGTAATTTCCTGGACAGATCTGATACCGAAAGGTATGTGAGAAATGTTGCCAGTTCACCGTTTTGTTAGAGGAAATAAATAGGGGGACTTACTTGCCCGTATGGCTGTTTCGTTCCAGAAAGTCGCGTCAACTACCGCTGCGCTTTATAGTATTTTTCGATACGAGTGCTAAAAGTATGTCATTTTGCATGAGTCCCGAGATGTCTAGGCCTGGGTCGCGAGGCGAGGGCCGAGACTCGGGACGAATGAAAATGGTACTTCCGCACGTGTACCAAACATACTTCCGCACGTGTACCAAACAGCTTTTTTAAATACATTTGCAAAAAAATTACAATGAAACCAGAGGCGGTGAGCGCGGCCCTATCACCACCCTCTGGGGCAATCTCCGCCGCCTTCCTCTACCAGCACCTTGAAAAAGTAAAAATCACTAGTGCGAAAAATGCAACTTTCCACACGTTACCTAGCCACAAAAAGTACCACTTTTTGGGCAACTGTACTAAAACATCTGTTTTTAACCCCCGACGCAAGTATACATATTACACGTTAAAACGCAAACACGAGACGTTTGTTGCAACGTGTAATTTACACCAAGAGCTCAGTTGATATAAATGACAAACGACGTCATGTCCGTCAGTCTCTTCACGTCGCCGTATCGCATAAACTTTTAAAAGTGCTCATTAAACTGATTTACCGCTTGTTCGGGGAAAGGAAACAGTTTAGTTTTCCACGAACGCGTCATAATTCACGAGTTATGAATACATGAAACTTATTTATAAGGATTTTATCTACACACATATCATAAGTCCTCTATAATGCGTTCAGAAACCGTAGAAAATGACCAGCATTGCAGTACATCGTCGCCTCCGCCCGCCCTGCAGGTCCAGCGGTAAAGTAATAGTCATTACGACATCGAATTCGATGTCGTAATGACTTTTCGATATCGAACTCGATTTTTCGAATTTGACAACCAACGTAATTTACAATCATAGTGAAATAAAACGGATCACTCACGTACATAAGTCGAATTCAGTCCGACATGTATAATTAATAATGTGATATATATATTTTTTTTTTACAAAAAAAAAACAATGAAAATAATCGATTTATTGATTGAAAAAAAAAACAGTTTACGAAACGTCAGCTCGGTATGTTTGTCTGTGGTTTAAAAAAAACAATCAAATTCGTGACAGGTATGGGTATGATATATGCCTTCGGCTTCTGAACCCATCTTAGAGTACTTATAATATGTGTGTAGATAAAGTAATGTACGCTCCACATAATTAGGCCTTAAAACACTCGTGTGATCCTATTATGAAACTCAGCTTCGCCTCGTTTCATAAAAACATACTCGTGCTTTAAGGACGCATTATGTAGCAGTTGCATAAACTACTATATATAAGTAAGAAACTCGAGTTTATTCATTTGTTTGCTTAGATAAATTAAAAATTCGCTCGAACTGTCAAGCTTATACTTAGAAATTACTGTAAGAATCAAGCCAAATCATAGCAAATTATAAACGCGAAAGTTTGTAAGAATGTTTGTCACTCTTTCACGCGAAAACTACTAAAGGGATTTCGGGGAAACTTCACAGTAAGTAACGTCGTTTTTTATCTTTGCGAAAATCGAATTCTACTTCATTAAACAGATAGGCGGCAATAATTGTATTACTTAGCTTAGTAAGTAAACTCAGATTTATATTAATTTTTTACAGTTTTTAAACTAATCAAGGAAAAAAATGGTGAGCGATTAATTTTGCCTCTGAGTATAGCATATAACCATATTGCACATCCACTCTGTCTATACCTACCTATAAAACAGTACCGTGACTGACCGTCTGCCTGACAGTCAACGCACAGCCCAAACCACTGGACCTAGAGACTTGAAATTTGGCAAACATATCTAGAGTATCCTAGATGTGCACTAAGGGATTTTTCGAAATTCCCACGGGGCAGGGAACTAGCCCATTTTGAAATATTGCAAGCGGGCATAGCCGCGGGGCATAAGCTAGTATGTCTATATGGTCCGTCCTTACCATTACCCATAACGATGTAGACTATACAACCACCAGATACGAACGTCTGTCCCATATCGACTCGTTCGATGCGTATGCGCATATTTCTGGCCTCCACCCAACCCCGCCTCTTCCATGTACATTGGCTTCATAAAAATACGCCATCAATTATCTTAGCCGTAGTATGCCGTAGGCGGATCAGCCCACTAACATAAAAGGACGTAACTGCCCTAAATTTGCTATAAAGATACGCTCTTTTGCTAACGCTGTATTGCGATGAACATCGCACGCCATTGCAGTTGAGTATTTTTTGGATGTGTCGTTTCCGGCTGTCTCTAGAAGTTAGTAGATGTATTTTCCGGGAACAAAACTGACTCTTATAAAAGTTCATCATCATCATCACCAAACTTAAGAGTTATGGGTACTCTTGTCGGTGGAGTTTCTTCCAGTCATCTCTCCTATGAGCCAGTTTCTTGACCTCCTGATAAGACACGACCCCTTCCTTCTCCTTTATCTGGTCCAAGAGTTCAATAGGTATTTCAAAAACGGGAAAACCGATTATAATGAAACTTAGCTAAGAACCATTAGCTTTCGAGTAAAAAAACCGCATCGAAAACGGTCCATCGATTTGGGAGCTATGACGTCACAGACAGATACACAGACACACAGATACGCAGGTCAAACTTATAACACCCCTCTTTTTTGCGCCGGGGATTATAATAAATAAAACTGCATAGTAATTTCAACAACCGAATAAGACGCTGGCGGCGCCACCCTGCCCCCCTACTACGAAATTCGAAAATCGAAGTTCGTATCGTAGCGTCCCGCTCACTCTCGTGTTAAATAATATTGACGTGAGCAGGACGGCACGACACGAAGTTCGAATTTTTCACTTCGTAGTAGGGGGCTGACCGGTTCACGTAAATTGGTAAGATCTACTAAGTAATGACAATGAATGCCATTTATCGGAGTACGTATAATACCTACACGTTGACTCCTATAAGCACAAGAGGGCAGCACTAGTTTATTTGCTAGTAAAAGGTTGTTGATGACTTTTTATAAAACCCACCACCTCACTCGCTAATCCTGCCGCTAAGCAGCAGTGTTTGCACTGTTGTGTTCCGGTGTGAGTAGTAAGACAGCCAGTGTAATTACGGGCACAAGAGGCTTTTCATCTTAGTCTAGGTTGGCAACGCATCTACAAACCCCCGAGGTTGCGGGTGTCTATGGGCAGCGGTGATCACTTACCATCAGGTGACCCACTTGCTGGTTCGCTTTCCTTGTCGCATAAAAAAATCTTTTTTTAAATTTTCGTATTTCAAAAGTTGATCTAAATCAAATAATTCCTCCACCACCGCCACTCCAACAAAAACAAAGGCATTGAAACATGAAACGATCAATAACCAAACGTAAAAAAAACGACGGCAATATTAAAAATTTACGTTATTTCCTTGCAACCCCTTGTTTTTCCAGGAAAATTGCCAGATCTACCGTCCCTCGTACAGTATATGCATAGTAAAGCATTAGGCAAACTTTCTTTAGATAATAAATAGCATTTCAGTAATAAACTGTTGCATTATTAAATTCGCTACGTTTGATGTTCCGGTATAAAGATGTCGTACGACAAAATTAGTTTAGGATTTGGGGGACCGTGCGAGGGAAAACAGACTCTCAATTTCTGACACAAGAAAATTTGCTAACGACCGCGATCGAAACGCTTGTTGCAAAATGAAATTTACTTGAGCTATACCTACTTTAATTGAATACAGTGCCTTTAGTGTAATCAAAAAGCACAAAATACGTCTCGATCGCGTTTGCGTTAAAGTGTCAAATAGTATGAGAATTGTTAAACGGGAACGCGATCGAGACGTATTTCTTGGCCTCATCGGCGATTACACTAGGCGTTCTGTACCGAGCACGAAGTATACGAATCCTGCGTAACGTTACGTTAATTACGTTATCGTATCGAAATCGAGAAACCTTATATTAAATAGTTATAAGTACGCTCACGAGCGGGCGCTGTTCCAAACGTTATACAAATCGATAACGTTTACTACTCGATTACGTTACCCAGGTTTCGAATATTCGTACTCGGGCCTCAGAAGTGAATACGAGTATTAGTACATTACTGCAGAGGCCGGGAAGAAAGGGATTGCTGGACGAAGGGGTTAGACGGCCGAGTAACACGAGGCCGGCTATAGTACGAGTCCGGCAACCCCTGTTCCGGCCGAAGCTTGTATAGTGATTTTCTCAAACATTGTATGGGAATGAAAGAAATATAGTTTTATCAACTGTCTGCTAGTCGACTAGCCTCCTTCAGTGATCGACAGCTGTCCCCTAAGCCCTGGCTCTATACTGACTGGATGGCAGCGACCTCCTGCAGGACCAGACCACACTCTGCCGTCGTCGACGTGTAGATAATAGCGGCAAGTAATGGATTTTCATACAAATTTTGCTGGCGTTAGGCTGGCAAAGAACTAGTCTACCTATCCATAAATGTACTACTTGGTGTCTTTTTAACACAACTGCCCAAAGAAAAAGAGTGTTTGTTTTGAAAGTAATGCGAATATTAACTTCCATGTTTGAGTAAAAGTGTTTGTGTCGTACTGGACCCTCCATCTTCAACATCAACTCGTGGTTTTTATTGAAATAAGTCTGGAGCAGGTTTTCTGGCAGGATAGGCGACAATCCCAAGGGACGCCGCCTGTCTTGGGGAATATTCCGCCACTTTACTGAATAATGTCTCTCTTATTCAATATTCAATTATTCGTACTTCGTTTCGGTTACAAGAAACAATAGGGATTGGAAAAAAAGAAGTCGTTTTTTTGCTGTGAAGACTTTAGGAGTAAAACTTGATGGATGATTGGGAAGAATGCTAACACTGGTTTCGAATAGGTGTGATGAAAATACCTTTAAATTAGGTATCAATGCCAGGGTATATTTGTAATGGCTTAGGAACCCTATCCAAGACGTGTCCGACACGCTCTTGCCCGGTTTTAATATTTACGTATAGCAACTTGTCATGCCACGCCCAACTCCCTTTAAATTATGATATGATAGCCATGAGAACTAGAGAAAGTCGACTCCATCGTAACAAACAAACCTGTCCTCAAGCGACGGTAGCGTCTTACGAACAAATTATTTAATTTGCAGCTTCGAACATAAACAGAGAAGGCCCGCGGGCAAACCACGACAACTCACAATTCAATAAAAATAAACGCAAACAAATCATTCGCTTCACACTGTCCTAAACATTGCGTGACTGTTACAGACTTACCAAGTAAAAATACGTGCAAGGTAAACCTTAAGACGAGAGGCATAAGGTTTAATTTTAAACGTCAATGGTGGGTTCGTAACGTTGTAAGAATGCAAAGAGACAACTTAATGTCAAGATGTCAATTTGTGGATTATGCAAAGTAGCCAACAATTTCTTTTTCTATTACCATAATACGCGTGGCAAAATGTTTGCCGTAAAACGACGTGGGAAAGACTAACATAATAATACTGTGTAACTGTTTGTATGTTTGGTTTGGTCACCATACTTTAAGGTTGTTTTAGGAATTTGGCATAATTAAGTATTCAATGTCACATTTTCAAGGTGATCTGTCTATAGGTAGCCGGGATAGGTTTGACGTATTTTTCCTAAGTACTTTTTATTAAATTACATTAGATACTTTTGAAAGATAATTTATTTATTACCTACTGTTTATTTTATTATAATTCTGCTTAAAAACTGTACTGATTATTATTACAGAGCTAAACGTGAATGAGATTTTTTTGCCTATGTAAGTTACCTAGTAAAGATATAATTGCATCTTACAGAGTCTGGTAGAGATCCCTTTAAGGGATAAGTTCGCCTTTATACTTTTGCTTTTGTTCTGTTATCTGTAATTTTATGTTTCATGTGTAATAAAGAGATACATATATACATACGTACATACATACATGACTGCCTAGTCATCTAGGTATTTATATAATACGTATTATGTCACTTCAAAGCCCCAATTAGCCATACACATAAATTATATTTGATCATCGATCGATAACCTTAAAATTAAATGGACAAACTATACACTCCGGCGTATTTGTTGTCGAAGTATGCGGGCGTATTTCCGTTTGCTCGTCCTGTCACTGCAGTTTCGGATTTCAGAGATATCACGTTTCTACTTTTGGTCGTTTTTGTGAGGTGCTGTGTAAAGCTATTGATTGATGTCGAGTTCTTTTGTTTTATTTAGCTAACTCTTTGGTTTTTTTTTTTGTTGTCTCGTGCTTTATATTAATGACTAGCAGCCCGTCCCGGCTTCGCACGGGGTAGACAATTATAAAATGAAATAAGTTGTTGTAGTGACATAACTACAATAGTTGGACATATGCTACCGCGGAGTTTTTTGTAGACATTATGATGTTCTTCAATATTGTTGTACATTATTTTGTTCTATCGCTAATAGTTTCGGCAGCGCATTCGACGAAAGACATTTTAAGACTCATTTTTCTACACCTTCGGTTACATTGTTCAAATTTTACCAAGGATCCCTAATTTTTTTCAAAATGAAATGTAGCCTATGTCAAATTGGAAGAATGTAGCATTCTATTGGTGAAAGAATTTTTTAAATCGGCCCAGTACTTTTTGAGCCTATTCATTACAAACATACAAACATACAAAAATAGGTACAAATCTTTCCTCTTTATAATATTAGTGTAGATGTAGATTAGTGTAGATTAGTGTAGATGTAGAAGTGTAGATGTAGATAGGTACAAATCTTTCCTCTTTATAATATTAGTGTAGATGTAGATTAGTGTAGATTAGTGTAGATGTAGAAGTGTAGATGTAGATAGGTACAAATCTTTCCTCTTTATAATATTAGTGTAGATGTAGATGGGAAGATGGCCGTACTGGTTTTGTTTTTTGATAATACTGTGATGTGATGTTGACGACCGAATAGCCTAGTGGTTAGCGACCCTGACTATGAATCTTGAGGTCCCGTGTTCAAATCCCGGTCTGGGCAGATGTTTGTATGATGATACGAATATTTGTTCTCTGGTCTTGGATGTTTAATACGTATGTTTATTCGTCGTCTAGTGCCCATAGGCTTTGCCTAGTTTGGGACTAGGTCAATTGGTGTCAATTTGTCCCGTGATATTTATTTATTATTTATGCAAGTTTTGGTTTATTTCACAGACGGCAAAAATAACAAAGTTCAATATCTCAAAAAGGGCTGACAATATCCCAATTTTTTTTTTAATTATTCGTATTTTATTGACATTAGAGGTATTTTATTGACGGTAATATATATGAGTATATATATGGTAATATAGATGCATGTAACTGCGTCGAAAGATCGGGACCTCTTCCAAACCTAGTATAAGGTAATCGCGGACAATATCCCGTTAATCAACATCATCATCATCAGCCTATTTACGTCCCACTACTGGGCACAGGCCTCCTCTCATAATGTGAGGGCTTGAGCTATAGTTCCCACGCGGGCCCAGCGCGGATCGGGAACTTCACACACACCATTGAATTGCTTCGCAGGAGTGTGCGAGTGTGCAGGTTTCCTCGCGATGTTTTCCTTCACCGAAAAGCTCATGATAAATTACAAATATATCCCGTTAATAATACAAGTATAATGTCTCAAAAACTAGAACAATTAACGTGGGTATGTTTTTTAATAACTACATCCTATTTGTATGAAAATTAAGCGCTGAGTGACTCCTATATTACAAATTAACCTTCTAGAAGTCTACTACTCAATCCTTACTTTACATCCGAACACCCCGAATGATTAATTAAGACATTTCACAGCAAAGGATGTTAAATTAAAAGTAAATGTCCCGTTCGCTAAGACGTTATTTGTGTTACAAAAGGCAGAGTACAGTCCGCCGCCATTAGTCAAACTAAGCGTTGCGGTGCGCACGCGCTGGTACAGTCAACCTCAAATACTGATTACAGAATATTTGTTTAATTTACGGATTTAAACATTGATATACAAAATAGACAGATACGCCACCGCTTCACCGCGCGCGGACAAGGAATTATAGGTAACTAGTTTATGCCTCGCGGATTTGCCTCCGTGAAATATTTCAAAATGGGTTAGTTCCCTATGCCGAGGGAATTTCGAAAAATCCCTTCTTAGTGCATTCTACTAAATTCTAAATTCGAAAACTACTAAATTCGAGTATGTAAAACTAACTAAAAAAAATAGTAAAACATAAGTAAGCTATTTAGTAATTTGTACCAAAGCTATGTATGTTAAACATACTAAATGAATCTAGTAGTAATTACGAAAATAATTTCATCAATAATACGGCAAGAGGTTGGGTAAATCACGCCAAACCTGTTCACTAAAATGTACTAAAGATAACTGTAAAAAGTACGGGCATAGTTATAGTAAACTCAACGAAACTACTATAGTACTTTACAAAATCAATTTAGTTGATTATACCAAACAGGATTTGTAAAATATCAGCCTTTATCTGTTTAGTAAAATCAACAATTTTAGTGTGTAGGTCCCAAATCAACCTAAAAATTTTGTAAAACTTTAGTAAAATCAACCGAATCATTTTTTCAGTGTGTCATCAGAGGGTCGAGCACGACTTTACGAAAGCTGCGTAACGTTACAGTTATCGTATCGATATCGAGAAACCCCATATTAAATTTTAGTTCCAAATACGCTCTCGGGCGGGCGCTGTTCCAAACGTCATTCAAACTCGACAACGTTTACTATTCGACTTTACGTTACGCAGCTTTCGTAAAGTCGTGCTCGACCCTCAGTCAGTCAGTCTGTCATTTGCCTCTGTCAGTTTTATAGGTATAGATAGAAGGTGATTCGGTGATTTAGTGTCCCTCGATGTTTGACATTATGTCAGTCTAATGACAGCAAGCGAGTGAGGGCCGCATTTTGTCAGCGCTGAACAGGTGCGTGGCTTATTTTGAATGTTTTTTATGTCGATGGATTTAAATTAGTGAATCAATGAATTTGTAAAGTACTTACTAAGAACAGTGCAAGTTAAATAAAAGCTTGTAAGTTATAATAATCTTTTGTGTCAATTACAGAATGCGACGAAACAAACAAGAAAAACCTCTGAAATGTGTCTTTACAGTATTTTTTAAACAAAATTACTTCCTGCTAGCACGATGGCCATATGTCACTTTTGTCGCCGACTATACCCCCCTCCGTGTGTCATACGCATTTGTCACTCGTCCCTCCTAATTGGCAACAAGCACTCCTGCGCATCTAAAGGAAACCGACATATTTCTGAATGCCAGTTGTGCCGGCCGTCATACGCTATCTATAGCTGGCTGGGAATAGAAAGTAATTGTATGTATTAAAATGTAAAAGTAACAACCAACTTAAGTTGAAAAACCCCCGACGTTGTCATTTCAAAGTTCAATATTTCAAAAACGGGTGAACCGATTTTAATGAAACTTAGCTAAGAACCAACTCGATTAAACTAGCTTTCGAACAAAAAAACCGCATGGAAATCGGTAAATCCGCTTGCGAGCTACGATGCCACAGACACACAGATACGCAGGTCAAACTTATAACACCCCTCTCTTTCGTCGGGGGTTAAAAACATTTACAGTCGAACCATTTGATTCCTGGCGGTCTAGTGTAATCAACGGCCAAAAATACGTTTGGACCGCGTTTGCGTTACGGGTGTCAAAAATTGGCGCTTCTAATGTGCCCATAGATTCAGACGTAAACGCGAACGCCTGGTTCGGACGTTTTCAAGCTCTAACCAGAAGTCCATGGTGTTGGTAAGTCAATCATCATTTTTGGGGTTCCGTACCTCAAAAGGAAAAAACGGAACCCTTATAGGATCACTTTGTTGTCCGTCTGCCTGTCTGTCGGCCTGTCTGTCTGTCAAGACCCATTTTCTCTGGAACGCGTGGAACTAGCATGCTGAAATTAATATCAAATACTCAAGCTTGCGGTCCCTTGAAGCTGTGAAAAAATCAACGTTCTCAGTCAACGCAATCAAAAGATACAGTAATTAAAAAGGCTATTTCCATACAAATTGCCGATTTCCAAAAACCTAAAGGGTACTTCCAGATGTCCTAGAAACTTGAAATTTGGTATGAAGGTAGCTCTTATAGCACAACCACTCCGGAAAGTCTCAAAATCTTAAATTTTTATGTCTGTCTGTAGATTTCGCTGACCAATATAAGTTGACCCCACACTGCGTACATTTTGCTTAAGAGCAGGGCTCTGCTAACACTGGACTTTTTAAAACACTGGGGAAAATCGTTAAAATCTTTCTACGGAACCCTCGTGCGCGAGTCCGACTCGCACTTGGCCGGTTTTTTTTTAACATAACTTTCTTGTATGGGGATGGGGAAGAATTATAGACCTATAACATGTCATAATGGTAGGTACAATAATATAAGGTTTAGAGGTTAGTAACAAATAAGTATGGTACGTATTAACAAGGACCATAAAACCTAGAGGACTGCCAGTGTCTATACGATGTCGCGTTCCTTTGAAGTAATAAGCCTTCTAGCTAGTTTTACTACGGAGGGGTCTCTATACCATTCATTCGGTATGACATTTAGACCTCTGGCTAACACAAAGGCGCCATCTAAATTCGTTTTTTCGTTCAATTCATAGATGGCGCTATTGTGTTAGCCAGAAGTCTAAGTGTCATACAAAATTAATGGTACAGAGAACTCTATATAGTGAAACTAGCTATAGGAGGCTCATTATTTCACAGGATTGCGACATTGTTTAGCCATTGGCAGTCCTCTTGGTTTTATCGTCCTTGGTGTTAATAAAGAACGACAGTTTAAATGATTTCTTTCCAAAAACGTAAAAAGTAGAACAAACATCTCTCTCCCAATCAGTGTCAGGTTCCAGCTTAAAGTCGGTAATTAATGTAATTAAATTTAATTAATTAAATCCGTATCAATCGGGCAACGACTTTCGGACTACTTTTTTCTTCTTAGCAAAAAAGCGATTTCGGTTTTCGGAGTTGCGTGGGTAACATATTAACATAAAATAAATACGAAAAATAAACGTTTTATAATAGAGTGTGTGACATCCATACGAACATAATTACATATTACGGGCTGAAATCATAAGCCCCAAATGAACGTAAGAAATTGGTATCTTAAGTTGAAAATAATGTAACCTTTTTTTTCATTTAAACTAATTCTGCACGTAATGTATTGGTAACAAAGCCAATAACTGACACTTAATTTCACTCCTAGTGAAATCTTTTGAATTAAATACATTGCTGCTCGAGAAAAAAAAACCGGCCAAGTGCGAGTCGGACTCGCGCACGAGGGTTCCGTACAAAGATTTCCCTGCTTTTCCCCAATGTTTTAAGTGGTCCAGTTTTAGCAAAGTCCTGTTCCTATATTTTGCTTAGGATGTTACTGCCATCTAGTGGCGAGTAGGGGAACAAGCGTCAATGACCCCGCGCCCGCGCGTGATCTCGAGCCCGCGCGGCATCCACAAAGTTATCCTATTCGACGCTAGATGTCGTTAGCAGTGGTAGCCGGTGTATACACTGTGTGAGACAGACATACAATTTTGAGATTTTGAGACTTTTCGGAGTGGTTGTGCTATAAGAGCTACCTTCATACCAAATTTCAAGTTTCTAGTCTAGGACATCTGGAAGTACCCTTTAGGTTTTTGACTTAGAAGGTTGATTTTTTCACGGCTTCAAGGGACCGCAGGCTTGAGTATTTGATATTAGTTTCAGCATGCTACCTTTACGCGTTCTGGAGAAAAAGGGTCTTGACAGACAGACAGACGGACAACAAAGTGATCCTATAAGGGTTCCGTTTTTTCATTTTGAGGTACGGAACCCTAAAAACTCTGCAAACAAAGGTAATTGTTATATTTCTTTGATAAAATAGTTCACAGCACTTAAAGCTATCGTAACTAAAATTTATGTTCATAAGAAAGTCACAAAGTTGCTCTAGAGAGAGAAAGATTTATTCACAAAAATTTATAGTGGATAATTTTGTAGTGGATTGAACTAAACTACCTACATAACATACCAACCATACCAACTTAAGTTTAAATCCAAGACTTTTCTCGGCCACTGGTGGTCAAAGTAACACTACATCTTTTCTACTTTATAGTTTGCAGAAACTATAATGTAAAGTCTGCGGTCTAACTGCCACTGAAACTCTTGCTCCCATCCTGCCTGAGTGAGTTAAAAGTGCACACTAAAAACTCTTGCTCCCATCCTGCCTGAGTGAGTTAAAAGTGCACACTAAAAACTTTTGCTCCCATCCTGCCTGAGTGAGTTAAAAGTGCACACTAAAAGCTCTTGCTCCCATCCTGCCTGAGTGAGTTAAAAGTGCACACTAAAAACTCTTGCTCCCATCCTGCCTGAGTGAGTTAAAAGTGCACACTAAAAAATTTTCAGTAATACTTTATTTACATAATAAAAGCAATTTACAATGACATTAAATCTAAGCTTAAACTAAATAAACTACAACTTAAAACTAAATTAAATCTAAATAAGGCCCCCGTGGCATAGTGCCCAAAAGGCTGGCAGCGTTGCCTCGCTGAATAGCGATGCTGATTCTTTGAGAGAGAAAACTGCCAGCCCTTTGGTCACAAGTTGCATCAACTAAGCGCTTTTGTAACTCAGAAAAAATTGAGACGTACTTCCATTTGAAAGGCAATTTTTCATTAAATCTCTTAGCAAACAGTGCCGAGAAGGAACAGAACATACACTAGCCACTCGTAGCTCGTAGACATTCCTAATAGCCCTTAAGTCCCCCTCAAAATTGAAGCAAACAGTTTTACGCCGTTGTCCACTCTAGATTCACATTGTTGCACCAGAACCAACTTAACTTTATACCTCAAGCGAACCAATTTAAACTTTACTGCAAACAACTAAAGAGTGTGAGACTGTTATTAAATTTCTATTTATGGTTCGTGACGTTACCATGGCAACGGATATTAGACGATATTTTTTATTTGCTATCGGTTTATGCGATTATGATTGCTGCGCAACGGGAATAGGAGAATTGGAAATGCCGGATTGTTTTTCAAAGTAAATACACATTTCCGTGACAATTTTCCTGGAATTGAATTTTGTTTTTTATATTTCGCAGCAATCTTTTCCGTTAGTTGGCGATGTAATGTTAACAATAGACAAGCGATTAATAATGGTAATTCGTAAAAAACTACTAGTATAAGTAATGAGGTAGCACTAAAGGACAATACAGGTCTCTGAGTGGAGAGCCTTGGGGGAGGCCTATGTCTAACACTCCAGCAGTGGACGTCTTTCGGCTGACATGATGATGATGTTGCTTGCACACGAACAGTTCAAGTTCAATAATAGCTTGTAATTAAGTAAAAAAGAGGTAGCCTAGGACACACAGCGGCAGTGGGACGTATTTTAGGCTGAAGATGAAAATGCACATTCATCCTAGGTCCTTATGCTATAAAACTGCAGTGCTGTTTGACTTCACGCCTAAACCACTACACGAAAGTAATAAAACAGCATAAAAAGGTATCTGTCGAAAACCACTTCCTAAAAACGGTACATCAGAAAAATCAGCATCATTCATCTCCGAAAGCAGAGCAACAGAAACTTGTAACTCGTTTAAAAGCAGAACTCAGGGTTACAGCAAAGTGTTGCCATTACGGAAACTATTTTATTTCATCCGAGTGTTATGAGAATAAATCGCGGACGAACAAACAAACTGAATTGCTCGCGTACCGTCCCACTGAGAGCGGGCGCGTTGAGAGGGTACACACGACACTTATTAAACAAAAACAGTTTAAAGAACACTTATGCAATGCAAACTGTTATAATAACGCCCGGTCGCTCGAATAGCCAGTGGCTGACTGGTTAGTTACTCCGATTACCAGGTCATTTGTTTTCTTAATTTTATTTGTTTAATCTCTTGACGATTTCAGTATAAAATCTCCCAACTTAACATTGTATTATTTCATCATTATCAACATGCCAGCCGAAAGACGTCCACTGCTGGCTGGCGGCCTCCCCCGCGGCTCTCCACTCAGACCGGTCTTGTGCTTTCCGCATCCACCGCGGTCCCGCGAGCTTTACTAGGTCGGTAGGTAAGTAGGTAGGTATTGTATTATTTATGGTGTCATTTCTATCGGACCTAAACCTAAATAGACCCCGTAGCCGCCAATTGCTACCTTGTATGTCCTTTATACCCTTTTTTCTGTTTTGTTCATGTGATGTTCAATAAAGAGTTCTTATATTGTGATCTGTATATCTTTGTATTTTCTTATTTTTTTTTATTTTTACGGTTTTCCCGTGAATATCAATTATACTTTTATATTTTATATAATACTCACTGAAACATGAATACATAGGAAAAAAAAACATAAAACGATAACCCCGGGAAAACTTCCATCCATTGTACAAGCGCTCCTACGTTGAAATATCTGCACTTATTTCTCTCGAGTATCTGTTATCTCGCTGTGTGCCATAAATCCCTCAATCTGTGAAGTAGGGTCTGTTTGTACGTCTGTACATTTGCAGGAACAAATAATCGTACGCTCTCGTATACTTCTCGTATACGTACGGAAAGATTAAGGTATGTGCACTGAAATGTTGAAATAACGTGGAATTGCAAATAACGTGGAGTGGTTCGAATGCATGTGAAGACGTATATTTATAAGGATCTTTGTTGGTATCGATTCTACTTAATAGTATAACTATAACAGATAGTTTGTGTATATGTGATACTCAATCACACAAATTGCATAATAGCGATAAGAGAATGAAACCTAGTTCGTATACTACCTAAGTACAGTCAAAGTCAAAGACATGGATCCGCGCAAAGTTGCAAGAATATATATGCATTAACCTTACCGTCGCAGTAATAAGGTCTGTGTACATCTTTTTGGGACTCTATGGTGTATACATATTGGTGACCTTAACTGTACCTATGTAATATGCGACGCGGACGCGTTCTTGAAAAGGGACATTGTCATTTTAAAAAATCGTATACTAATGTACAGATTTTCCGTATAGTCGAGTTCAGTAGGTACCAATCGAAATCGCCATCCCAAAACACAGACGGTTTTAAACTTTCCAAAGCTTTTAATTCTGATGTGATGTGCTTTTTATCGCAGTTTAATCAAACGTAACGGACTTACAGCGAGCTGTGCTCGCCCAAAGTACTTAAACTGGAGATGCTATTAGCTTATCATTGAACACTCACACAGCATTCACCTATCCTCTTGTCAAATTTTGTTACGTTTCCACAAACTCATACCGCAGTCATACCACAGCAAAATATCACAGAAATGCGGAAGACGCACACACGTCAAACATGTCCCATGACCGATGTGAAGTAAGTAAGTAAGTAAAAACTTTATTGTACAAAAAACAGGATACAAAACACAAGTTACAACAATCAAATTCGAGTACAAAGTGTGTGTGTGGAGTGTGGACATTGTCTGTCATATGTATGACGCGTTTCATCTCCTGTCATTACTGCTTTGTGGGTACTTGCATAGCGTCAATTAACGGATTACCGCCCTCTGTCGGATTAGGGAGCAACGTTTGTTCAACTGTTTTCGAATTCCGTTTCGCATTCGCACTGATTTCGGTAAATTGGAGCTTGGGTCATGGGTGCAATTTGGGGGTGCACCTACAGATCAGCCTATGGTGTTTAGTGGGACACATGTGGGACACATGTGGGACACACTGGCTTTGGGCGAGACTTTACATAGCCTTGGTCTTCTGGGCCTTTTGCAAGTCACACCTGTGAAAATACCAATTGAAAATGGTGTAAATGTAGAAAATTACTGTGAGTGTAAGATTTTTACTGTGATAATTAACAAGGTAAGCTTAATTATCACAGCCAGTGCTGTGCTACAAATATTAAAAAAAACTGTTTCGTTTCCCATCTTAAAAATAATTGCATGTCCATCTAAAAACCGAGACATCTCGTTTTCATACTCGACATTTACATGGACGACATGATATTATGTTATTTTAGTTAATAATGACCTGTCATGGCACTGTCAACTGTCAACGGGTAGCTGGAATGCTGGTCTTGTCCAGGAGCTATCAATTACTTCGTAGGGAAGAAGGGCTATGAAACTAGCGGTAAGGCTTTGGGTTTTTAAATAATTTGACAGCGGTGAGCTCGCATTTAATATATTTTTTGGATCCAAGAGAGCAGAATATAATTTGCCATTTTTGAAGCAAAAAATAACTGCTTTTTTAATTTTCTCGTAATCGGAGTGAAAAGCAGAGTGTACAATCCTAATCCTAACTAATATTATAAATGCGAAAATAACTGTCTCCCTGTCTGTCTGTTTGTTACCTCTTCACGGAAAAACCGCTGCATCAATCTAGATGAAATTTGGTAAGAAGATAGTTTGAATATTGAGGAATAACCTAGGCTACTCTTTATTCGGGAAAATTGTATAGTTCCCGCGGGATAGCGATAACCGAAATCTACGCGGACGAAGTCGCGGGCAACAGCTAATATTTTGATAAGTCGTTTCTTTTACAAACCTTCACAAGCTCGCTTCTTGCACAATGTATGAGAATGAGCGATTATAGTCGAAGAGTCGGTATTGTCGCTTTAAGAGTTTCTGGTTTTAATGGCCACATCGGCATCTGATGCAGTGAAACGGTAATTAGGTAGCTCGGCCAACAATTTGCCGGGTCTAAATTGACGATAATCGCCGCCGCGCTTGCTCTGCCGATCGAATGCGTTACAAGAATGGTTAACTAGTCCAGTTACAATTAACCCTAGAGGACGACAAAACAAGAGGACTGCCAAGGTCTATACAATGCCGCGGTCCTTTAAAATAACAACCCTGAGGCCCAAGTACGAATATTGGAATCCTGCGTAACGTTATGTTATCGTATCGAAATCGAGAAACTTCATAATAGGTACTAAATTTTAATTCCAAATACGCTCACGGGCGGACGCTGCTGTTCCAAACGTCATACAAATTTCTCGATAACGTTACTACTCGATTACTGGGCCTTTGCTGTAGCTCACTAGTTTCACCAAAGAGAGGTATCTGTACCAATCATATTAGCGCCATCTTTATTCGTTTCTTCTGAAATAGGATGAGGGAGACCGAGGGGGGTGTTTAAGTAAAATCACCCATACCGGATAACTGAGATGTTGTATTCTCGATAGATCCAAGTCAAGACAAGACTTAAAGATTAGTTCCACATATTTATTAGCTAATTAGTGCTTACTAGCTATTATTCAATTACGTGCGTCACATGTTGTAGGGAGTAATGTTAAGTCACGGTTACTATTAGAATTTAGGCGTAGATGTGTAAAGCAGAAATCTAAGTGCCAGTGCTAAGTGACACTAAGCTACAGCTGGGTTGTTGTTTTAAAGGAACGGCACATTGTATAGACCCATTAATGTAAACACCAAGAATAAGCTCTTGGGAAAATTTTGAAATAGGAACGATGTTGCGAGTCCACCGGCGGGAAGACCTCATATCACTGATACTACTTTTAGTCTTATTTCAAAATTGGCAACAAAAACGCAGTACCGAAGGGCCCATCCATACGTTATAATTGTCTATAGTATAGACATTGTTAATCTACTCTAGTCTTTAACTAGAGCCCTGTTCGTAATTCCTCAATTATCGCTCTTAATGCACAATGTATTATTCTGCGTCATCATTAAAGCCACTGTCCACTTTGCAATTCAGGCGCCATGCACATTCGCATTGGTGCCTCTAGAACCGAGTCCATTAGTCTGTAAACACGTAGGTTTGCATTCGATTGAATGCAGCCATTCGCGTGCTCTCGAGTGCAACAGTTTAAAATGTGCACTTTGTTTTGTAGTGGCAGTGCAGTGCGTTCGCGGAAACTGGGTGCGGCCACATATATGTATAGTACCGTAAAGAGAAACGACACTGACGCATGTGTGCAGTAAACTTCGATATAGGATTTAATTAACTAACCATAATTCCTCGTTTTCTATTGCATTCACTTTCACATGCCAGGTGGCCGAACATTTCATGGATCACTAATAATTCTATGTAATTATCATATTTGTATCATATGTTCTGTGAATAAACGATTTATTCATTCATTCAAACAACCTCGCGGTTGTGTGCGATTCGGGACGCGAGCGGGGGTGAGCGCGGGTCGCGCGGGGTGTGGAAAGGCGGACCGCGGGTCGCCGCGGCACGGCTGTGACGCGCCAGTGGTGCGGCAGAAGGTCGATAAAATTACCACAGAAAAGTTAAAAAAACCATCGTCATTTTTTTATACGACAAGGAAGGCAAATAAGCAAGTATGTCACCTGATGGTAAGTGATCACCACTGCCCATACATACCCGCAACCCCGGGGGGTTTGTGGATGCGTTGCCATTTGCCAACCTACAAGGCTAAGATAAAATGTCGCTTGTGCCTGTGATTTCCTTGAAAAAAAAATCTTAGTCGGCTCCCTAGACCCTAGATAGGCATGTCACAGGATCAATGAAAATAATCGATTTATTGATTATTTTTGTTTTATTTTTATGAAACATTCATAGAATGAAATTCAACATACAATGACAATGCAAAGAAAATAGCTCCATCTCTTGCCACTAATGCGTAACTGTAGAAGTTCCGTAGTGGGTGAGCTGCTTGATTAAGCTACTCATAGATGGCGCTGGCGCATTGAAAAATTCGTTAGGTACACCAACATTAAGTATAGCTTAATTGGTGGAGCGTGGTACGGATTACCGAGGTTGCTGGTTCAAGTCCAGCTACTTAACGAATTTTTCTTTGCATTGTCATTGTATATGTCACAGGATATTACGAGAAAGAATAACGAATATCCATGTTTATGTACAATAGTAGTATTGTACCTATACATGGATATTCGTTACTCTTTCACGCAAAAATAACTGAATGGATTTTGATGAAACTCTCAGTATTATACCATAGGTAGGTACGTCAGAATAACACATAGGGTACAAACTTTCACTTTGTCATAAACCTTGGAGGAGGCCAATGTCCAGCAATGGACGTCTTTCAGCTGACATGATGATGATGATAAGTTTAAAATTTGACGAAAGTTGCACAAGTCTCAACTGTACGAGTCATATTTTTTTCTTCACAAGAACACTTATAAATAAGACCCCTCTTACTGACGTTTGGTGACTGCAGCGGAAAACTGAAGTGGAGGGGTCCCTCCCTATACAGTAATAGTTTAACGTATAGGAGATTTATGGACATACGTACCTATAATCGCTACGTTTGGGATAATTTTGAGTATTATTTCTTCAGTACCAGTTTGCCAGTGTTAGTCTGAGGTGTATGACAAGATTGACAAGACAATAGTGTATGAAAGTTCCGAATTTTTTTATAATGATTATTTACTTTATCAATTAAGATTTGCTATAGGAATACAGCGCAGGAATGCTGGGGTCCTAATTTAGATGATTTTTTAGATTTATTTTGGTTAAGTTAGTTTCAGTTATTTTAATTTTGAACACTTTTGTGAATAAATTAATCTTGTTGTCACTCATTATTTGATCATTACTTACTTCTTCAATATCAGATAAACCGTTATGTGTTGCTTTTTCTTTTCGAGTAAAACCAATTTTTCCGTGAAATGTTGTTCCATAAATCCACAAGTCGTGGTTACATACTTTCTCTTTGGCTACTACAAGACAGGTACCTATCTATACCTTTGCAAAATGGAGATTAGAGCTGCAAGATGGAATTCAATCGTGCACAAGTGACAACCCTGCCTTGAAGTGTCCTTTCAGACCTCACTTGTCAACTCCAGGGCCTCACACCCCTCACCCCTCTTAGGGGTTTTTAAATTCAGCTACACAGATATGCAGATCTGAAGTTCGTGAATGGACGTCATTAAGACGGTCGCCATGTTGCACTGCCTTTTTGTTTTGCGTTCGGCATTTGTTTTTTAATGACGGGGCTCATTGTGGTTTTCGGGGGTAAGGGAAGATGATTTTCTTTTGTTTTTTAATTAACTTGCAACTGTTTTGACTGTGAGTCTGAACCGGGAATTGTTTCAGATGTTGCTGGAGCGCTGAATTCTGCAAAGTTAAGGAACACTTAAGATGTAGTTTAGTCTAGTCTAGTCAATGACGCGCTATGGAATAGGTATTTGTCTGGCAAATGGACTGCTATAGCAGTCATCATTCGATCTTCTAGCGCCATCATCATCATCATCGTCAGCTCACAGTAGTCCACGGCTGGACATAGGCCTCTTCCATGGTGCGCCACAACATTCTATCTTCGGCCCCTCGCATCCATCCGACGCCAGTAACCCTCTTAAGGTCGTCCGTCCATCGTGCCTCAGGACGCCCATACTACGTTTTCCCGTCCGTGGTCTCCATTCGAGGTCTCGTCTGCTTCATCGTTCGTCGTTCCTGCAACATTCAGCCCAACGCCATTTCAGCGAACGAATTCAAAAGAAACAACTACAACTACCTAGACTAGAAGATCCGTTAGTTCCGAATTAGTTACTTACCACTTGTTTACTAATGAGGTTTCGCTGTGCTATTAATTATTGCCTATTCTTGTTCCTATAATACTTTGATACTTATTCTATTGAGCTATTGTATTTTTTTTTAATAATGACTTAGTGCCAAGTTTCTTGCGGCGCATGTTACTTGGGTAATCATGGTCTTTCCGAAAGCACTGATAGTATAATTATATTCAAAAAATGGCGTGTTAAAGAGCATTTTAACTGCTTACAGAATTAAACATTGGTTTTTTTAATAAGATGATAAATGTAACAACTGTTTGCTGATTCCACTGAATTCATTAGCTAAAATGAATTCAGGCGTGCATTATTATAAGACTTAAATGAAACTCAAATATTGACACGAACCATACCCTACTTCCATTAAATTTTCATTGCTAATAAATACATCACGCTGTACTCTAAACACAATAAAAGTAATTTGATCCCATAAGGCCCTACGTACCTACCTATATATGTTTGTACCTAAAATCAACAAACCGAGACATTCCCCAAACAAGGGTGACTAACAATAAACAATTTAAAATGAAATCCGTCACTTTACTGCAAATCTAAAACTTTCAGATTTTCCCCAATCTCCCCTTCGCCATCCCAAGCCATACTCAACCAAATAACAAGTCAGTTAAGATCGATAGTTGAATTGAATTCCGCTTAACAAATCACCAAGTTTTACTGCCATCTAGGTGGTTGAAATTGGACTTTATTTTTAAGGGGATAGCATGGGTGGTGATGGTAACGGTGACGTTGTAAATGACGTTATACAGGGTGCATTGTTTGGGAAGACGTTTAGGAAGAATGTCTCAGTGATTTCGGGTATGTCAGTCGTGAACTGTCACGGCGCGTGGCGGGGCGGCAGGGGAGAGCTGGGCCACTGAAACAGCGTATTCATCATGAGCTTTTTCAAAAGATAATGGAATGAAGATAAGAACATGTTAAAGCAGGTGGTACTGTTTTTTTTTATAAGTAATTTTATTTACAGGTAAATTCACACAAACTTAAAATTAATCGAAGTGTTACCGTTTTAGCTTGGGCGAAAATTCTTTCGTATGTCTGTCCGGTTATCTCTTTTCTCTATCTTCTTCACTGAATATTTTGCGAGCAGGTTCGATTTATAGTTTTTTTTTGCGAAATAGAAAAAGTCCAAATGTGAACTCACGAGGTCTACAGCTCACAGAGCCACTAGTTACTAAATTATTCAACGTGGGTTTTAACCAGTTACAAAATAGTACTTTTTGATGTAAGTGCGGAAGGTACGTCATTTTGCACGAGTCCCGAGGTGTCTAGGCCCGAGCCGCTAGTTTATTAGCAAACGATGTGTTTTAATACTTTGAGGGGTGGGCCGGCCCCGGCAGCCCCATCTTCACCCGCAGGGGTCCGGCTCCGTCTTCCTCCACCGGCTCCTTGGAAAAGTAAAAAGCACTGGTACGAAAAATACAACTTTCCGCATGACATTTAGCAAAAAGTATCACTTTTCGAGCAACTGAGTTATAATAATTCATTTATTTCGAGTAACATGCGACTCATAAAGAAAAGGAAATACACGAAGACAACGCAAACTTAAATTAAATAAACAATGACATAAATTATTATTATTTCGATATTTATAATTATGAACTTGCTTTTTGTCGATCCCCGGTGAACTATTCCTCTCCACCACTCAAAGGTTGGCTGGTAGAGATCCCTTAAAGGGATAAGTCCGCCTTTGTACTCGAATTTGATTATTGTAACTTGTGTTTTTGTTCTGTTTTTTGTACAATGAAGTGTTTACTTACTTACTTACATTAAACAAAATTATTTTTCAAAAATAAACGACGCAAAAGAAAAATCTCAAACTTTTATCAGGTACCGAGGAAGGTTATTCCTATCACTAAAAAAAAATCAAGCAATTCTGAAATTTTCATTCAATAGTGCACATATGGACAGTACACTCTGTCTGTATTAAAAATCTCCTTTCTGGATTTTTTTTCGCATCGAAACAGCGTATTTCCTGGCCCCTGCTCACCATCAAGCGATCGCTAACGGGACGAGGGTAGATTGAATAACGCCGTGTTTATTTCCACCGCCGTAAACAATCGGTTCTAGTTTCGGTTATTATCGCAAAGCTTTCTGTGCGTCTGTCTGTACTCTGTAAGGAAAGGAGGTTAAATTACGAAAATTCAAAAAAAGGTTTAATAGGGAGGCAAACGAGCAAGCGGGTCACCTAATGGTAAGCGACTACTGCCATTAATGATAACAAGAGAGTGACTAGTCTGTTGCCGGCCTTTAAGGAGGAAAAGAGGGGGGGGGGGGGGTACGTTTTTTAATTAATTATAAGGTACTGGGACAATGATCTTCCTTCTTATTGGTTTCAAGTCAGTCGCACACTGATTACTTCTATATACGTAATTATACCATAGTAGGCAAGGAGGATAGTATACGGAGTGTCAAAGCCTCGAAGTGACTTCGAATCGTTCCCCGCAGTTATCTTAAAATTCAGGCAATTTCTAGATGGCGCCAAGATCGTAGCTAGCGGGTCAAATAATAACAAAACAGCGGTTCTAATGTGTCACTCAAGCAAGGTAGATGGCGCTGAATGTAAATAAGAACGATTCAAAGTATGGGCTTTGTCAATCCGTATACTTCCCATGATCCTTGATAGTAGGTAACTATTATAAATAAAATACTTAATAAATGCCACGAAAACCTAAGAAGGTTTTCCTAATCTCATAACGAACTTACTCGTACATTATGATATAATTTAAAAACATAATAACGGGTTCTATTTCCTTTGTGTAGTATTTTAACGCTGTGAAAACCACATTAGCGTACTTAATGTGAATAGACCAATGAGCGTGTCCCATTCAGGCTTACTACTCTTATAAGTACTACTGCAGAAAATGTTTGGGGATCATTTTCGTATGGGAGTCCGCACATAATTGATCCCAACACATTTTTGAGCAGTGTACTTTAAAGTTATTAATAACCTAACCAAGTTAGAAAAAAAAACATGCAGTGGAACGTAGAACCTCCTCCTTTTTTGAAGTCGGTTAAAAACCCCCGACATTGTCATTTCAAAGCTCATTCAATATTTCGAAAACGGGTAAACCGATTTTAATGAAACTTAGCTATTAGCCATCTCGATTAAATTGGCCTTCGTATAAAAACCGCATTGAAATCGGTCCATCCGCTTGGGAGCTTGATGTCACAGACAGATTCACAGATACACACACACAGATTCACAGATACACAATGTCAAACTTATAACACCCATCTTTTTCGTCGGGGTTTAAAAAGAAGAATAAACCCGACTGCAAAAACAATTACTAAGGTACCTATAGGTACTAACCTTACGACGTTATTCCCAAGATAGCAGCCTTCTAGTTTATTTGAATCGATTTCCGAGGGTCGAGCACGTCTTGTCGAATCCTGCGTAACGTTACAGTTATCGTATCGAGATCAAGAAACCTCATGCTAAATTTTAGTTCCGAATACGCTCACGAGCGGGCGCTGTTCCAAACGTCATACAAACTCGACAACGTTTACTATTCGATTTTACGTGACGCAGGATTCGAAAAGTCGTGCTCGACCCTCTGAAGTCGCAACTAAAGCATACTCTTTTTATGCGTCGATTTTTAATAATTTCCGCGGAACCCCGGTCGAGTGGCTCCGAGATGCGTCGACAGCGATATTCTGTTTGTCTATCCATCCGTCTGGATTTACCACCTAAACTTTAGACTTGTCCAAAAAAAGAGTGTACGATTTGTAGCTTGTTTTCATGTCCAGAATTGTTACAATTGTTACAATGTCATTAATTTTGTTTTCTCATTCTGTCGATATGTGTATTGTCATTTTCACTAGAGTACCAGGTAGCATGTTCAACAGAGGTTTGATGGTTTGAAAATGGACTCGAAACGTGTCAGCGTATAGTGCAATGGTCGTAGTGATACTTGGGTCTTTGTGATTCGTGTGGTAGTGGAGAGGTATTATTGGGCAGTGGTATAAATAAAAAAAGTTCGGTTTATGCACTTGTTCAATTACGTATATTTTGATAAGATTTTAGGAGAGGTGTGTCCACTCACTATTAGAGTTCTATTAAGACTAAAATATAAAGCAGTGCCATGAGGTGACTCAATAGGCACTTGAAAGTTATTATTTACGTTAACCGTGAAAGAGAAGGACTTAAGGTGTGTTAATAATTATAAGTTGAAGTGAGAAGGATTTGTTTTGGTGTTGCATTCCAACTCCAAACAGTTATTTGTCGCATAGGCATAGCTGTTTTACACGTGCATTTGCGGGTGAGCAAATTTATTGTTTTTGGTAGGTACATAGATATGTCATTTGTTTGTTATTACTCGTGCTCTGCTAATACCTAATCTCTTTTTATGACAATTTCACTCAAAGTGATTTCACTCGTCTAAGAAAATGAAGCTGTATTCTAGGTACTTGTACTCTAGTCTGTGATGCAAGTTAAATGTCATTTTCAGTTCGAAAATAAAATGATATTAGTGAAAAATATTTTGTCTATTTCAAAAAGGTTCCAACTCTCCCCAGCTCCCTCGGCGGATAAATGAGTAAATTACCCACACCGCGCACTATTTGCCCACTCTACCCTCTGACAACAGCTGCACTTTACGTGGAATTGTACTTGTCGGAGAGAATTTACGAAATTACCGAAAAAAAGCAGGAAAAATTCATGGTTCTTTTTTATTTTGTTTTTTTGCTAAGTGTTTACAGCATGGTGCAATCTCGAGATAGTAAAACAATTCCGTAAATGTTTCAGTGCCCAACACTGCACCAAGAGTAGGTATTCTACTTTAGAAATAAATTTCAACTACCTTCAAGGACCTTGTGCGAGGTCCGTCCGGATCGCTACCACCATCTTACTCGTTAATCCCGCCGCTAAGCAGCAGTGCTTGCACTGTTGTGTTCCGGTGTGGAGAGTAAGACAGCCGGTGTAATTACGGGCACAAGAGGCATTTCATCTTAGCCCTCTAGGTTGGCAACGCATCTGCAAACCCTCCGGAATTGCGGGTGTCTATGGGCAGTGGTGATCACTTACTATCAGGTGACCCACTTGCTCGCTTGCCTTCCTCGTTGTATAAAAAAAAAAAATACTTACGTTAGCTGGTTTTATGGAACATCCCCATTACCCGTGACTATATCGTAGTTTGTGGTCAAAAAGATATGGACCTTATAGAATTTCCTGTGTACAATATTTTATTGGAAATTATATTTCTAATTAAAAATAAATAAATGTCGTAGGACCATTTTATTGACACCAATTGACCTAGTCGCAAACTAGGCAACGGATAAACATACTTATATAGCTAAATACATATTCATCATCAAACATTTGCCCCGACCAGGGATCGAACCCGGGACCTCAAGCTTCATAGTCAGGGTATCTAACCACTGGGCTATCCGGCCGTCAAATTACGGGTAGTGATTAGTGTTTTTTTTTTAATTAGTATTAGATTAGTAATTAAATTAGTTAAGTGCAACATAAATAACACTGACAGTTGAGGAGTCATTGAATTCGGGGAAAATCAGTAGCGCTTTCTTATTTCTACAACATTGGTGAAATTATCGATAATACAATATTGACACGTAGGAAGTTAAGTAAACACTCGTAACCTAACCAGCTTAAAAAAGTTGCAAAACCCCCGACATTTACATATTAAATTAAATAGTTATCTCAAAAACAGCTGAATCGATTTTTATCACACTTACCTAAAAACCACCATTAGAAAACCTGCTTTCAAAAAAAGACTGCATCCAAGAGCTACGGTGGTATAGTGCCAGAGATAACACATAGCGGTCAAACTTAATCCTAACTTCTTAACTATCCTGACTATGCGAAAGTAACTCTGTCTCTCTGTCTCTCTGTCTGTCTGTTTGTTACCTCTTCACGGGAAAACCGTTGCACTAATCTAGATGAAATTTGGTAAGAAGATAGTTTGAATATTGAGGAATAACATAGGCTAAGTACTTTTTATTCGGGAAAATTATATAGTTCCCGCGGGACAGCGATAACCGAAATCTACGCGGACTAAGTCGCGGGCAACAGCTAGTATCTTATAACACCACTCTTTTTGCGTCGCCGGGGGTGAAAAAACGTAATGAAGCCGAAAGACTATATTATATAGAAAAGGTTCCAGCCTCCCAAATAAATTTTAAACTGTTCAACAGCGTGACCAATCATTTAACGAATTAACCGAGTACCAATTCGTCCAATTAGTTCTGTAACTTTAATTCACCACTCACGCCCACAAAGAACTGGGTCGTCGTAATTCTTAGTCAAACATACTAACGAGCGTAATTATGCCCATTTAAAGCATAAACAAAATAATTTGTAACATAGTAACACGCATAAAGCAAACAGACGGGAGGCGCTTTTGGCTTATCTCTGCAGTACAATTTCTGCCCCTTTTTGAGGGGGACGAGGAACACACAAGTACAGCACACGTCTGCGCTCATGTCAAAATTTGTTACGTTCCTACAAACTCACACTAAAGCAGAACTGTCACACAAATGCCAAAAATCAGCAGACCCTGAGCATTTTGGTGAGACTTAATGTTAGAGTTTTGGCAAAGGGGAAATCGCGCGTTAACATCTCCATTCCTTTCCTGCTCTAAGCACGGATGGATGGTTTTTTCCAAGTTTCAAATACAGCTGATTAATTGTCATCAGTGGTCCACTGATGAACATAAGCTTACATTACGAAACAAAATATTTTTTCAAATATTTGTGAATACTACGAGCCTCTAGTGTAATTTGTGACACAAGTAGGTAAACGTCTCGATGTGAATTCATTATCATCATGTCACCCGAAAGACGTCCACTGCTGGACATAGGCCTCCCCCAAGGCTCTCCACTCAGACCGGTCTTGTGCTTTCCGCATCCACCGCGTCCGTCGTCACCCATACACATCCAAGACATAAAGCTAACGTCACTTTCTAAAAACGCAAGTGCGAGAGGGGCGAATGTTTTGTTGTGGATAAACTTTAGCGTGCTAAGCTGTCAGCTTGCTACACCAACATCAATTCTCAATACAATTCAATTCCAACTAGGAATCATTATGCATTTTATAATCGAGCCTCTTTTACATTTTTCACCTGAAGAACAAAAAGAATAGGGCGTTACTTTGCGGAGGTACATATTCATGACCAGCTTATCTATGCCTGTAAAACAGTACTTACCGCATATAACATATAATGACAATGCAAAGAAAAATCTGTTAAGCAGCTAGACATGAACCAGCAAACTCGGTAATCCGTACCACGCTCCACCAATTACGAGTAAGCCATACTTAACATTGGTGCACCTAACGAATTTCAATGCATTGTGTCATATTTTTTATTTGGAAGATCTCTCCTCAGCGCTATCTATGAGTAGCTTAATCAAGCGGCTCATCCACTAAGGAACTTCTACATTTACGTATTAGTGGCAAGAGATGGAGCTATTTTCATTTTAGTGTTTACCGGACTGACTGACAGACAACGCACAGCCTAAGCTACTGGATCTAGTGACTTGAAATTCGGCAGACATACCTTGATTATTCTAGAGGTGCACTAAGAAGAGATTTTTCGAAATTCCCGCGGGATAAGGAACTAGCCCATTTTGTAATATTTCACGTGGCAAAGCCGCGGGGCCTAAGCTACTACATACATAAACTTATTGCCAGTTATTCAAACAAAAACAAAAGCATTGTCTTTGGCCAACCTAACAAAATGATTGCTCCGACGTTCATCACAAAGCGCGGTAATAAAAAAAGATGGCTGCGTTTAGTCTCAATCACGGGGACTGCGAAAAATGGGAGGACTTACTGTGAAAGTAAATTATTAGGTCACTATAGACTGCTCCCTTTGTACTTTTAAATGGCGTCATTTTCGACTAGTCAGGTAGTGTAGGTAAGTATTGTAGTCGCAAAATAGAAACTGGGATTGTTAGTGTAAAGTGGCATGTATAACGTGCGACCCGGGGCTAGGATGTGATCGCATGGTTGGGCCTTGTTGCAATAGAACAGGGTGCAGGCTTGAATGCATGGCTCGGTCCTGGGCTGTATAAGTGTAGTTAGATTATTCAGTTTAGTTTAATGTAAACAGGGTACAACTGTGGTTGAAGTGAGCGCAGTATTCGCCAATAAACGTAATAGTTTGGCGAAATTAGTGATGTAACATAAACTATGTACCTTTTGAGAATAAATAAAAAAAACTGACGGTTTTTGAAAAAGACCAATGTAGGTATAGAAGCGTTTTAAAAGTACACGGGAATTGTTTGGCCTCTATAATGAAATGAAATGTCATGAAATGAAATGAAATGTACTGAAATGAAATGAAATGAAATGAAATGAAATGAAATGAAATATTCTTATTGCGAGAATACAGGTCATAAGTTACATAGGTACATAAACTACACTGCGTTCTGCCTCATCGGCATGCAAATTTTTTAACAAATACTATTATTAAGATACAGGTAAACTCAGCTTAGTAACTACATGAGATCAATTACCTAAGTATAGTATCTAAGTTTATTGTGAGCATAACAGAAATAAACTATTTTAATAGTCATTAAATTATACTATCACAGCCCTAGAAAATTATAATGAGAATAAACCTAAATCTATTGACTTAAAATTTATAATACCTTATGTAAATGTTTTTATTCCATCAAGTATTCCTTGACGGAATAAAAACATTTACTTAGTAACCAATCAGTAAGGACCCTTTTGAATTGGCTCAAATGACATTTTTCTATGTGTTTCGGCAATTTATTGTATAATTTGATGGCCATACATAAAGCGTTTTTTCCTTAAGCTTCTAATCGTATAAGTGGTAACTGTAGTCTATCTTTATGCCGAGTGGGAAAGCAGTGATCATTTTTATTCATATTGAAATATTCCGGGTGTTCTTTTACTAAAATGTACATCTGCCTTATGTACATACACGGCAGAGGGAGAACCTTCGTTGCTTTAAAAATAGGCCTGCATGGCTCTAGGTAGTGAGTGTTACACGCTGCTCGTATACATTTTTTCTGAGCTAGGAACGCTTTTTGGATATCCACAGAGTTGCCCCAAATAAGCAGACCGTAGCTTAAAACAGTGTTTTACCAACTTTACAATTGTCAGTTTGCAATGACAATTCGTTCTACATTTCTTTGCGCGCTAAAACAAGAGCTCTTCAAGTTAGCAATTGACACCAAATTGTCATTAAACTGACATTTATAAAGTTAGTAAAATGGGCCTGGATGTAATAAAACTGTTTTGTTGTTTTTTTGCACTTTCTTTGATGGTCGTAGAAAAATGTGCCATATTCGATTTCTCAGTGTCGAGAGGGGGCGAATAGGCGTTCGTATGTATGCAAGTATGTTGCAGTTTTTAGTAGTATAAATTTGGGATTGTGCAAGCTGTGATAGCCTAGTGGTTTGACCTACGGCCTCTCAATCAGAGGGTTGTGGTTTCGAATCCCGGCTCGCTCCTTTTCTTTTAATACTACAAGGAAGGCACGAACAACTGGGTCACCTGATGGTAAGTGATCACACAGTGCTGTTTTTTCGGTATTTATGTAAAAAAAAAAATATTATCACGATCTTTTTGGTGAAGGAACACATAGTGAGGAAGCTCCACACGCCTGCGAAACAATTCTCAATCAGCACTGGGCCCGCGTGGTAGCTATAACCAAGCCTTTTTAAACCCCGACGAAAAAGAGGGGTGTTATTATTCTGAGAACTCTATTCCCAGCAGTGGGACGTAAAAAAAGAAATGGCTGGTGATATGATGTGAAATTTGGAGTTACAATGAAAATTTTAGGTGACTGCTTTCGTCCCACTGCTGAGCTGAGCAAGAGGAGCTTAACAACATGAATGATCATTGTCTCGGCATGCCTGCACTTTGTGGCTCGTAAAACGCATCTTGCTCGTTTCGTTACGACCCGTACATTGTCGAAGTCATTGGCTTTATTGGAGATAGAAATGTACAGCTAGTGCAGTTGTATTTTAATCAAAAATAGAAATCAAAATGAAAAATCTTTGAATCAAAATCAATACTTAATCAATATCGTAATTAAAATCAGAATCAAAATGGTTTTTTTTTTTCAGTACCTACCTAACTGTATAGCCTTCTACTAGTTTGTGGTGTTCAATAAAGAATAGGTACCTATTTGTATTGTTGTGTATTGTATAAGCGGTTTACAATAGGTACAATGTAATTGAGAATAGGTGTGCCTTTGAATTTGAAGTTGCTGTTGACACGAACTTTACAAATAAAATATTAGTTAATTATTCCTGTGATCATGTGTGGCAGGCAGGCGATAGATGGCTTCTTCACTCATTCCCAGTGACCTATCTGTCCCTGTAAGCTGTGACCCATAAGCGCTTCTACCTTTACGACACGCTGGGAGGAGCACAGCGAACGGCGCAGACGCCTGATTTGTGGCCACGGTAATGGCGATTATAAGAAATGCCTGCTCTGTATTTATTTTTGTTTATCCAGTATGGTTATCCTTGGAATCAAGAGATGTCATCCATTACTATACTAGCGGCACTGGATGGAGCTGTAGACTTCGCGAGCAAATTTTTGAGCACTTTTTTTATTTATTTTCAAAAGCTTAAGCTGGCTACACACGCAAGGGTGTACTGCCTGTAAAGTTGAACTTTAAAAAATGCCAAAAAAATCTACAATAACTTATGTTTTTAATAAAGCCACTGAAACATGAATACACAGAAAAAACCCAGAAAAATGCCAACATCCTTGACACTCCGGGTCGAGTGCCAAACCTACACCACCCGGAGTGTCGAGGATCCGGGTTCGATTCCTGGGGTTGGCATTTTTCTGGTTTTTTTCTGTGTATTCATGTTTCAGTGGGTTTATTAAAAATTTAATTGATATTCACGGGAAAACCGTAAAAAAAAATTGTGAAAAAATACAAAAAGCTATTTCCAATTGTTAACGCCATGCATGCATGTGTGGGTGCGGTCGGCACCCCAGGCGTAATTCGAGGCAGTCACGCACGCAGCGGCTCCAGCCCATTCGGCCAGAGAGCGAGCCCGCGGTCACTCGCTCCTTCATACAAGCGATTCATATTTTTTATTAAATTTTTTGTAACTCATTTTAATATACACGCTGTAAAAAAGTCACCGTGTCACCTACCTTATTTGCGAACCTGCGCCAACACCAATTGAGATCTACAATAACTATCGAACCAGATCACACAATTTCACGAGGCTCGGTTGAGAAATGAGGCCTGCAGAGGAAATTGTCTACACCAACCAGAAAGGTCTTCAGAACTTTACAATATATTAATTACTGTTTTAAGTATTTACTCGAAGGACCGTTTCCTAGTCGTAAATGTGTTTTATGTCTCTCTTGGAATACTAAGAAATTGCGTATTACGGCGTGATGGGGCGTGCATGTTTGTGGACTTCCTTAGTTCTGAGTATCCACTGTAATTTTTAGGTACATTATTAAACCGTACAGTAGGGATAATGGGGGACGATGGGGGGGAGAGGATTGGTCAAACAGGGTGAGTAATTGATACAAACTAACCGTCGTTTTGCTACTCTACATTTTTACAAAAGTTGCTGATTTGACCTCATCATCCTCCAGTCATCATTTCCATCATTCCTATTGCATTATTCATAAGGTAAAAATCCCTGTGTTCGACGCTGCCAATGTTACTCTTAATACGTAGAAATAAAGGTAAAAACAAGGTGTCAATTATTGAATATAAATCTGAATCGTTTAACTTATTTATTCTATGGCGAATAAGTACAATACAATACAAATATTCTTTATTGAAAACCAAACAGTACAAGGAGATTACTAAAAACAGGCATGGCAGACAATAGGCGGTCTCATCGCTTACAGACAACCACAATACAGAAACCAAGATGAAGAGGCTAACTTAAGTGGCAGAAATTAACAATAAGTAACAGTTTTGAATGATTCGCGGTTAATTGCATTAATCAATCGCCTTCTAGTTTATTGCAGACTGTTTAAGCAGTGTCAAGTAGAGGTAATGCATCGTTTAACTAATCAATGGGTCTACGATGGATATATTATAGTATTAATTCTGGGACCCTATACATCCCTTTGTAATTTAAATTTTCACAGATATTTGACCTGGAGACCCTATACATCTCCTGCTCAATTAAAACGTGCCAGTAAAGTAGTGTTCTGGTTTTGCTGTTCTAATAATTACTTTTTACACTTGTTTCTAAAATGCGGTTTTTTTTTCTCTCTTAATCTTTTAATGACAGAGTGAGGTTTCTTTGTGTAATTTGTCTGTGGTTACGTATTGTAAGAGCTAATGTAACTTGTTTTTAGAAAAAATGACTTTGTGCCAAGTTTCTTGCGGCGCATTCTTCTTGGCAATCATGGTCTTTCCGAAAGCGCTGGTAGACTCAAAAAAATGACGTGTAAAAGAGCATTCAACTGCCTATTTGCTGAATAAAATTTTGAATTTGAATTTGACCCTCCCACTGTCAGCAGTGACCCCTGGCGCCCTCGCTTACGCCTGTTCGCTTGGACTTGTCACCGGTAACTGCCACTCCCCGTGTTGTTATCCACGCGGCGGAACCGACGTGGGTGCTCCACAGACACTGCATCGCCTGGGACACAATTAAAGAGGCGCAAGGTTGCCCAAGACTTGCTCCTCACTCTCGGCTCCATCGGCTGGGTCCGCGGGAACGACAAGTCGTTACGCGCGGCGCCGACTTTGCTGCAGGAACTTTTACCACAACTTTTGTGTCTGAGGGATGCTCCAACCCGGGTTTAATTCAAGAAGTTGTCCGATTTGTCCATCTCGTATAGGAGGGGTTTTTCCTCTTCTTGTCCCTTAGTCGTTTTCTACGACACCTACGGGGAAGACATGGGGTAGCCCTATTCTATGCCGGGAGCTACACAGCAAATGCATTAGACATAATGATAACGGGATGTTGACCACGATTACCTTATAGGTTTGATGAGCTCCCGATAATCGCCACAAGGTAATCGCGGTCAATATCCCGTTTTCATTATGTCCAACAATAAGTAGGTAATTAGAATATTCGCGGCAACGACGTCGCGACGACTTTCTACCCCGTGTTTTAACCACAGGTTTACTTCGCTTTTGATTACGGTTAAACCTGTTAACTTCGTTGTTAGAACGGGTATAAAAGAACAAAAGTATAGTTAATAAAGTTGTCACGCGAGCCGACGAAAGTTAATTTCCTGTTTTGTGCGAGACTATTCGTAAAGCTGGTGTTACAGTCAAAGACATGGATCCACGCAAAGTTGCAAAAATACGTACTATAGATACATCAACCTTACCATCGCAGTAATAAGGTCTGTATACATATTTTTGGGTTACTCTGGTATATACATATTGGTGACCTTGACTGTACGAAATTAATTTGACCCCATCAAAAACATAAATTTATGTGAAAAGGGGCCAGTTTAATAGCAATCAAAAGAGGTGAAATCTACACGGCTGCCAGTGCCAAGTTTTATTTGAAAGACTTTCCGTCTTACAATTAGTTGTTGTGCAATTTTTTTAGTTTTTATAGCCAAATGTTCGCAGATAACTTTTTGATACTGATGGCCGATGGTGTCAGAAGGTTCTCGAATGGCGTCCACCGGACCGGGAGACGAGCTGTCGGTAGGCCTCCAACAAGATGGAGCGACGACCTGGTAAAGATCGCGGGACCGCGGTGGATGCGGAAAGCACAAGACCGGTCTGAGTGGAGAGCCGCGGGGGAGGCCGCCGGCCAGCAGTGGACGTCTTTCGGCTGACATGATGATGATGAACTTTTTGATAATGAATTATCATTGAGCTACGTCTGTGTTGTACCTATCGTGCACGCCACCTAGTATAATCGCGTTTGCGTTAAAGCGTTAAAGAGTTGCGTTGTCGATACGTGCTGCTAGAGGCACTGCCAAATTGCCAAAAGCAGAGTATTAATTCAGACGATCCAGGGGCCCGAGTCAGAAATCGTGTAGTAACGTTATCAAGAATTTTGTATGACGTTTGGAACAGCTCATGGGCGGACCGTGAGCGTATTTGGAACTAAAATTTAATACGAAATTTCTCGATTTCGATACGATAACGTTACGTTACCGTCAAACGGGGTGAATGGGAATGGCGAGGTGAATAGGGACGAAAACCGGGAATGACATTTACCTGATAATTTCTTAAAAACTACCAAACACAAATGTTATCGGGTGATTGAAAATAGTACTAGAATAGTAGGTTTTCGTAATGGCAACACTGGACAGCCATAAAGGTGGCGCTAGATTGTCAAACTAACCGTTCGAAGTTCGATCTCTTTAGTGGCAGTTTTTTTGCTCTAAAGTAATACTTCTACCTTAACTCACCGGTTTAAATAGTGAAAAAGGTGTTCGTTATTTACCGCAGAACCTGTTTTTAACAAGGTTAGTCAACATTGTCTTTGTTCTGTAAGCAAAAGAAAAAAAAAAGGTAATGCACTAAAATTTCGAAAAAAATCTGAGGTTAATCGGGACGCGAAGGGGGTTAATAGGCATGACATGAGGGGAGAAAAGGGACGCCATTGGGAGTTAGTAGGGACGTAATAAGTCGAAATCGGGACGCTAAAGGGTGTACAGGGACAGGGCTGCCAAAACTTAGTTTCGTTTTGAAACACGTTCGTAGATAAAAAAGTAAAAAGTAAAAGTTTTATTTGTTAACAAAAAATCTTACAACAATATTACGAAACAGTACATACAAACTAATACAAGTTTTACCCTGTACTGCTCCTTCACTTTCATACGAATAGTAAAATTGTTGATTTTCTACAACAACTTTATTATTTGTAGATTGTAGGATGATGATTTTTACCCGACTGTAACAGACGGGAGATTATGTTTTTCGAGTGAGTAGGTACATAGGTATGTATGTATTTATGCGTTCGTATGTTTGTGAATGCTTGAATATGTGATTATAAATATATGTATTTATTTACTATGTATATGTGTGTGTGTATGAATGTGTGTTTGTGAGAATTTGTGCATATCTTGATGAATTTTAACATGTGAGGGTCGTCATCCTCTTAGTCGTATGTCATAGATTATAAGTGTGGGTAGTAGGTATTTGTTCAAAAGCAGGCAGATGTTTAATATTTTTTTAATTTCTGTAGATAAATGATTTATAGATGTAAGTATAAGTAAATTAAATAAAAGTTTCTGAATTCGTTTATATGTGTTTATTTATTTCGACTTTTGCTTCCTTCCTAGGTAGGTACAACTATAGATAAGAAAACAGGATGCAAAAAATCCCGTTTAATAATAAAACAATTGTTGGGGTCAATGTTCTTTTATGTATACATTCAATAACCTACATTCAGAGTAGAAAGTAGGTAGATCAGCATCACCTAAGTACTTATGTCAGCTTGCCATGTTTGTGACATCCCTAAGCATTTTTCCCTATTCGTACCTTATTCG
This sequence comes from Clepsis dumicolana, assembly GCA_963691665.1. Lineage (NCBI taxonomy): Eukaryota > Metazoa > Arthropoda > Insecta > Lepidoptera > Tortricidae > Clepsis > Clepsis dumicolana. The sequence continues at coordinate 15,689,374 of OY829510.1, forward strand.
TTTCTATTGCCCCCATTTCCAGTATGAATAGAACGGCCAGTTTTTTTAACAAAAAGGGGGTAAGTATAGATTTAATTGTTATGAAATATATTATTACAAATGGATTCTCAAACACAAGACTAAAGTTATGAAACCTTAACATTGATAGTACTAATGAAAACAGTCTGTTAAAATCGCATTCAAAGTTCAAAATTATACCTATTGACCCCGGTTGACGGTACGCAGTATTGGAATATTCGTATTCGGGCAGCAGAATTCCACTATCAGATCACCTTATACTTATGTATTGTCACCGTTCTTACATAAGTATCAAATTTAAGCTCTATCGGACAGCAAAACGTGGCTGAAAAAGGTTTGCAAATTTTTTGAAGCGGACAACTTACCTACTTACTACTTAAAAGCTTAGTTTAACTGGTTAGTAAAATAGTTATTTGTTATACAAAGGTGCAAAGTTGTATTTTACCCGCGAGTGTGAAATTGAAACACAAGCAAGCGAAAGGATTCTATAGTTGAACCACGAGCGAAGCGAGTGGTTCTTAAATAAAATCCTGAGCGTAGCGAGTGTTTCAACACACGAGAAGTAAAATACATTTGCACCCGTGTGTAACACAAAACTTTTCACCTCACTGTAGCGAAGAAAGCGCAACATGCAAAAACACAGCTCATAAAAATAAATCTTAATCACTGGAATCACAATTTTTTTTTACGATATTTTATCAGAAAACTCTGGAAGTTGTGTATTTTTACGTGAATCTGAGTTGGTCAGAAAATTTTTGTTGACAATGTTGACATTTCTGTCGATGCGGTTTAAAATTGAATCGACTCAACCTGTGCGTTCAGAATTATATTCAACATCATTATAAAAAAACATGTATTTTTAAAGAATTCTAAGGAACATTAAATAAAGCTAAAATTGGTATTTTTTTTTAATTCTCAAACCATTTATCATTTATTTAATGATAATTAATATAGAACGAACCATTATTATGAGCGTTTTGCGTTTTGTTATCTGTCAAAAGCTGCTTAAACAAGCTCCAATCCAAGGTCAAATTACTTTCCCCACTAGTGGATAAAATGCGATTTTACCCGCTTGTATTAAAGGATAAAAGACGAGCTAGCGAGGGGAAAAAGTATTTGATAGCTTTACATCGCCTCGCTATCTCAACTAGCGACCTCTACAGGAAGAATTAGTGTTTTATTAGCCGCCACAGTTCCGTGGGCTGTAGCGACGTTATTTGCCCAGCGGTGAGCGTGGGACGCTTACGTGACTAAGGCTACGGGTACGTTATTTCCTTCGAAGGAATGAAGAGGATGTTTTGGCAAATCATTGTAGTTTCATGATTTATTTGCGATTGGTTGTATTGTTTATATAATTTAGTTTTACTTGTGTATATAATATTTTCTCTTATCTTTTTTTCACGACATCTTTCTCTCTTTTTGGTGTCCGGCTATTAACGCTTACGGCTATATCAGCGACTTTGCTTTTGCTACAGTATTTTGTTTTATAAATAAATAATAATAAATAAATATCATGGGACCAATTGACCTAGTCCCAAAGTGGGCATAGCCTGTACTATGGGTTTTAAACAACGGATAAACATACTTATATAGATAAATAACTTACACATACTTAAATACATATTAAACATCCAAGACCCGAGAACAAATTCGTATTCATCATACAAACATCTGCCCCGACCGGGGATCGAACCAGGGACCTCAAGCTTCATAATCAGGGTCTAACCACTAGGCTATCTGATCGTCCAAAATCATTAATTATGATTATAATTTTCAATACAGTATTTCACAGACAAATTTCTTAGAAACTCGTCGCCGCCTGGTGTCTGTACCCAACCATAGAGTTCGACAGTAGCGGGCACAGGGAAATGTTCCACACAACCAGCTAACAATATTTATTTATTTATTTATTTGATTAAGGTTCACCAACAATTGTTAACACTAATTCAATCAGAATTAGCTACTTGCGTAAACATGTGAAAAGAGTGTCACAATTACTTATAGGTAAACACCGCATGCCAAGGCTGTCCTTTGGGTTTCCTTCCCTAATGAATGGGAATTATCATCAGCAGAGTATGATTTCTAGTTGTGAATGTCTCAAAATCACCGCATAAAATGCACAAAATTACTATAGGTATTTCAATAGCCTGTAATTTTAAAAGACACCCTCTACAGGTTGCTTTCTACCCCCTAAAGGGGTGGCTGCAATCAGCCCCATTGACGTCTAGGGATTATAGACTGATTAAGGGGAAGAAAATATAGGTTTAATCTTGCGGTCGGAGTAATTAGAATGGGGCGGTAAATGTGTTATTACAGCGTAATAGGATAATTAATGTGTTAATTAGTGGTTTGATGTTGTAATTAGTTATTTCGGTGAGTTACTGTGATTTTCTATGGACGTGATAATTGGGCGGTGGTGACTATAACATTGTAAGCGGAATGAACCAAATGAATTTTAGTAATTATTTAGCATATAGTATATTAAAATCATAACTGATATTTAAATTTAGGGTTTGGGGCATTTTTAGGACGTTAAACCATTTTCAGTAAAAGGGAATCTGTGAACAAACTGTAAGTACATGTAAATAAAGGTCAAGTTTAACTGGACGTGTTTCGGACTTGTGCCCGCTAACATAGCACATAACATGTCGGTTAAACTCGACTTATATACGTGAGTGATGATCAGTTTATTTTAGTAAAATAATACAATTGATTAACTTCTTTGCACATCATCCAGGACATTATAAATCTCGCAACCACGATTGTCAGTCGCCGCCATTAAACGTTTACGAGGATGTTAACGTCCCGCGGTGCATTTGAAGTTCGGAAACGCAGTAAATTATAGTTTTACTGTGGTTTTATGTTATCCGAAGTCCAGGGTAATAATTGTAAACGTCCGATATAATGAGATAGGGTTAAGATATCAGCGTTCAATTGTCGAAATACGGCGTTTCTTGCGAATTTTAACGTTTAGTACTTACGTATAATAGTGTGTTATCTGCGTTCTGATATTCTTTGAATGTAACTTGAACCATAGTAAGTACTTTAAAATAACACCCGATAGTTGAGGATCTATTTTAGATCCCTAATCATAGTGCATCACGGGTCACAGAATTCACACCGAATTATCTGGTTTCGTGCATTAATGTGTGAGTGTCACGGTATTTTTTTTTTTGTTAGCCTGGTAAAGTATCCCACTGCTGAGCAAAGGCACGGTATTTTTTCAAATTAAAATAATAATGAAGCTTTTTGTAAAAAAAAGTGTCTTTTTTGCCGACTGTACTTGTATTGTCATCCAACTTACATAATTATTATCCAATGCAAAATTGCAAGTCAACCTGACAAGTGGAAGTGGTTCAAATTTAAATGAACATTGCTAGTTAAATAAAAGCTTGTGGTAATCGTACCTACTTATCAAAATGTTCTATGCGAGTGAAGCCGCATGCGAAAACGAGTTACATAGGTAGGTACTTAATAATTCACAAAAACAACTAGCACTCTCCACGAACGCATTTCAACGTTAACAGTAAATACGAAACAACCTCCGCAAACACGACGCGTAGTCAACGTTCGCCATTGGCCAGAAACAAATGGTCGCCAACAATTTCGAATTTGGAATGTCGATTCGAATTTCAAACGCGTTTACAGCTCAAACATGAGTTAGTGTCGTATTGGCAAACATTTCGTTGTGTACTTGTAAAATGTGGTTGTACGTTGTAGGACTTATTAGAGGATCACACAAGGGAAAGTTATTTCGAAGCTTGTAAGTGTATTTGTGCGTTTTTGTACATTTCAGTGGCGTAGCTGGCGGGGCAACCCGAATGTGGGGGACTAGACCATGGTCACAGCTACCAGATATCAGCCGTATCAATATTTGCACCGGGTGTCACCCATGCTAACTACGCCACTGGTTCATTTTACTTGCATTTTTTTGTAGTAGATACACGGCATTAAAATGATGGACGTTTTGGTTGAAAAATTATCTATTATCTAAAAACAATTACTTTGCTCAGCCGCGACCACACGTGAAAAATGGTTTATGTCTCTGCGGCTGCTGCTATACGAATCAACACATGCCACACAGACCTAACTATCACCACCATCATTACAATATTACCAAGTAATTGTTTTTCGTTCATAAATATGGACCTCCGCAAAGTAACGCCTGATTCAATAAATTATTTCAAACATTATCTGTCGTTTGTCTTGCTTTAGTATGACCAAAAAATATCCCAAACCAGTACGGTCACCGAATTCGCTTTGAAGCATGGACTGACTTCTAATTAGCGCTGCAGGTCATTAGGCGCTATTGATATGACGTATTATGATCGTTTCAATGCGTGACGGAGTGTTTGCGGTCCACTGGCTCCAACGTTGTTTAACAGTTAAGTAGTGTTAATTAACGAGTCGATGTATGACGCGGCCATTAACAGCGTTTTCTGTGGAGTCTTTACACTTACGACTGGATAGCCTGGTGGCTAGACACCCTGACTATGAAGCTTAAGACGCTTCCCTGAGAGCCCTGAGAGGATGACCTTGAACGCTTCGCGCCTTCCTCACCCCACCTCACTTCTACTAAACAACTTCGTTTTAGTGACGACATCTATTAAATATCGGTCTAACTTCATTTTACACAGTGTTATCACAAATAACGCGCCTTTTTGAAAAAAAATTTTTTTTTGAAAATTCGCACCGATTACGTAAATTACTTGTTTAAATTTTTTAAAATATTCTAAATAAAGGCCTGGTGTCCAGCAGTGGGACGTAAATAGGCCGATGATGATGATAGTGATGATGATGATGATTATAAAAAGGTATTTTAATAATGTTTAACATAGAAATCCTAGCCTATTAAATTCTCTATACATTGGTGTATGTCACAAGTCAAAGTAAGTTATGCTTATGATGTAGTAACAAAATATTAATTGCAACTTAACTTACTTGTGATGCATCCTAACTAATAATGTAATGTAATGTAATGTAACGTAATGTAATAAAATTATAAATGCGAAAGTAACTCTGTCTCTCTGTCTCTCTGTCTCTGTCTGTCTGTTTGTTACCACTTCACGCAAAAACCGCCCTACCGATCATGGTGAAACTTGACAAAAAGATAGCTTGAACATCCGGGAATAACATAGGTTACTTTTATCCCGGAAAACAGCAAAAACCCCGCGGGATAACTATAATTTGAGAAAACGGAATCGCGTACCTCCCGATGAACCTTTACACAACAAAATTTACAATGATTTCTTTGGCAGATGTATGGTAGGTACGTCAATGTGACATTTGCAGTGATACGGTTCCACAGTCATACAATCAACAACGATCCAGTTCGCGCAATTCCGTGGAACCTTCTCTTAATACATTTCATATTTAATTCTTTGTCGGATGTATGGTATGTCAATATGACATTTGTAGTGAAACGGTTCTGCAGCGAAACCGATCAATTGAATCTCTTTTTAATGGATATTTACCTATTTTTAGAGACTTAAGAAAGAAAGAATATAGTAAAAACAGCAGCATAAATCATTTATTCTTTTAAAATTCACTGTTATACAAATAAAAACATAAGATCTTCTTCCAACACACAATACGAGCATTATTGATGCCACTGTTTAGTCTTGATGCTGTCATCCGCAATCGTGTAGCCGAAATTGTAAATCCGATCCAGAGTGCAATTATCGGCATCGCACAAGTAAAATCACAGTAGCCGTCAGGTCCTTAAAGAAATAACTATAGAGAGAGAGCAAAAAATACAATCATTCGAATAACAACAAACGTGATATGAAGTAAACGCTTCTGCCACTATGACATTTGTTTTAACCAAAGATCTACAGTTTTAACCTTACTCCAGAACAGTACATATGCACAAACTCTTTGGTGTTTACTAATAGGACCTCATTATTGTGTGTAGGAACAAAGTTAGCGGTGGATTTTAAATGTTACAGAAAAAAGTGCCTTTATTCAAGTAGAGGATCATTAGAGCATACGTAAATTTTATTTTCATAACTGTTTGGTTCCTGTACTGGCAGAGCCCTCTTTCAGGCAGCCCCCCGCAACAAGAAATGTAAAAAGGTACTGCCTCCAGAATATTCATTAGTAGCGGACCACTCACCTGCAGCAAGTAAAGAGCAGCAGCCGCAGCAGCAGGCCACAAAGACCACAAACACTACTCATTCCTCCAAGCCATTGATAAGTAGTGAACCACTACGCCACCGGAAGGAAAGAGGGGGGGTTCGGGGAGCGCAGCCCCCCGCCATAAAAATAATACAAACACTACTCGTTCCTCCAAGCCATTGATAAGTAGCGAACCATTACGCCCCTGAAGGAAAGAGGGGGGCTCAGGGGGCGCAGCCCCCTGCCATGAAAGAACACAAACCTTACTCATTCCTCCAAGCCATTGATAAGTAGCGAACCACTACGCCCCCGAAGGAAAGAGGGGGGCTCAGGGGGCGCAGCCCCCGCCATAAAATGAACACAAATACTATTCTTTCCTCCAAGCCATTGATAATTAGCGAACCACTACGCCACCGGAAGGAAAGAGGGGGGATCAGGGGGCGCAGAATAAATTCCATACGTTAAGTAAGTAAGAAAAAAGTAAATCACTACGCTGGCGCTGCAATTAGCAGATTTCTCAGTGGCCATAGCCCCCCTGTAATGAAAAGAATTCAAAAACAATATCAAGGCTTCCAGGCCATCATTCCTGAGAATGGATTCCCAAATTAAATAGACCTAAACGCATGGGATAATGGACAGTTAATTGTTATACAGAACTTATATCCCTACTTAGTATCCACGGTATAGCAATGAACGAATTATGCGCAGACGAAGTCGCGGGTAACAGCTAGTATATCATAAATATTAAATAGGAAAAAAAAGTAATATGAAACATAGAAAAACAAGTTAAGATGTTATAGATACTTAATATATTTATAGATTTTGTTTTTATCGTTTAAATAATTTATAGAAAGGCTTTAAAAAGCAGCCATTTCGGCGTCTGGGTCAGGGAAGCGCCTTAAGGTCCCGGGTTCGATCCCTGGTCAGGGCAAATGTTAGTATGATGAATACGAATGTTCGATGTGGGGTCTTGGATGTATTTAAATAGTACTGTTTACAGTGACATTAAATCCAAGCTAAAACTAATTAAACTAAAACTAAAAATTAAATTAAATCTAAATAAGGCCCCCGTGGCATGGTGCCCAGAAGGCTGGCAGCGTTGCCTCGCTGAATAGCGATGCTGATTCTTTGAGAGAAGAATTTTTGGTCACAAGTTGCATCGGCTAAGCGCTTTTGCTTTTCATTTGTTTCTATGTTAGTTTGTCATTGTATCTTGTCAGTTCGGTATCGTATGGCTTGGTGTATTTTTGTTTTATTTGTGTTTCAATTATGATCCTTTTCAAAGTCGTTTCCATTTTTTCATTCAGTCCACATTTTTGTCCGCTTCAAGTACCTATGTTTATCCATTGTCCAGTACCCATAGGGTCTGCCTAGTTTGGGATTAGGTCAATTGGTGTCAAATCCGCCGTGACGATGATATCTTTATGTACATACAAGTCCCAATTTTTAGCTACGATTTGACCGACAGACAGACAGATAGACAGACGGATAGACAGACAGACAATAAATTATTGAGTACTGAGTAATATTAGTAGGTTTATGAGGGTTTCAATATGTAACTTAGTGTTTGCGCTCCGCTGGCTCGAATGCTGTCGCCGTCCGCACCGCGAGTGTTTAATTGTTTCCTGTTATTTTATAGGTGTGTTAATGACAGTCGATGGTGTGTGACGGGTCTTGTAAGGAACAGCCGAAGCAACTCAATAGCTTTATGTCTGTTTGACATCTCTTTATTTAGTTATGAATATTGTATAGATTCAGGCGTAAATTGGTGGAAGTCCATGTTACAAGTAACGGATTCAATTAGTTAGCTACTCCGCGAAGTAGTGCAGTATAGTCATGCAAAATAGCCTCGTCTGTGCTGAGTGTTTATTCTCATGCAATTGATTTTCTCGCCCTCTCTTCGCAAATAGAAAATATGATCAGCGTAAACGCTACTAAGCTCACAACCAAAACTATAGTATGGCCATAACCGCTGTGCACTCCGTGTTTCGCCTCTTCATTGGGTATATCGGTAATCCAAATATTGTAGCTTTTTTTGCAACGATGAAAAAACCTGACCAGGCTTATGTAAACATCTCTTTAGTCCATCAAAGAGATTGCATTGGGTGCGTCTATGAAAAATAGAATTATTTTGAAACACGGAGTGCACAGCGGTTATGGCCATACTATACCACCGCCACTAAAATAGTACCGGACACGTGTATCGCGTCTCTCTGAAGTATCCTCGCCGGACGTCGTTGATGTTGACACCCCGACCATCAGGTTTCACCAACTTTACAATTGTCAGTTTTCAATGACAATTCAGCGTCAATAGCTGACTTGAAGAGCTTTTGTTTTAGCGCGCTTCGTACTGGCCAAGAAATGTAGTTCCGATTGTCATGACAGGTGACATAGTGGCCTGGGTGTCAACATCAACGACGCATTCTGAGTGACAGAAAAGGAGGCAGTTGTTCTCGCGCGAGACAGAAGTCGCACTGTAAGCTGTGTTAGACCTACAGATGACCATTCTGTTTGTTTGTCTCTCTTATGTATAAAAAAACTTAAGTACGTACTAAAGAAAATTTTGATTTGATTATATTTTAGCTCTGAGTTTCCGTTGGTTACACTACATCTAGTAGACATGACCATCTATCTATAAACAGCGTAGCGTTTACGACGAACAATGCAAATCGCTCGTCTCAGACAGAATTGATTGAATCTAACCGATTGTGTGCAATATTCGGACATTCGCAGCGGGAAATGGAATCGTAGATGTTTGGGCGACTATAGACTATAAAGGCATCCATTTGCTTACAGTACGCTTCAAATTTAAATTCGCCTCTGATGTTGTTCAGGCGTTGGGAAGTATCATGGAGCTCACACATACAACACCTACTTTTGCACCTTGTGTCACTTTTGTAACTTTTGTCACTTACCAAATTTGTAATTTAAATCGCTTTTGTACTTACCATGTAACATGAAAAGTGTCGCCCAACACCGACTGTGTAACTTGTGTCACTTTTGTACCTTTTGTACCTTGTGTCACTTTTGTAACTTTTGTCACTTACCAAATTTGTAATTTGAATCGCTTTTGTACTTACCATGTAACATGAAAGGTGTCGCCCAACACCAACTGTGTAACTTGTGTCACTTTTGTAACTTTTGTACCTTGTGTCACTTTTGTAACTTTTGTCACTTACCAAATTTGTAACTTGAATCGCTTTTGTACTTATCATGTAACATGAAAGGTGTCGCCCAACACCGACTGTGTAACTTGTGTCACTTTTGTACCTTTTGTACCTTGTGTCACTTTTGTAACTTTTGTCACTTACCAAATTTGTAATTTGAATCGCTTTTGTACTTACCATGTAACATGAAAGGTGTCGCCCAACACCAACTGTGTAACTTGTGTCACTTTTGTAACTTTTGTACCTTGTGTCACTTTTGTAACTTTTGTCACTTACCAAATTTGTAATTTGAATCGCTTTTGTACTTACCATGTAACATGAAAGGTGTCGCCCAACACCAACTGTGTAACTTGTGTCACTTTTGTAACTTTTGTACCTTGTATCACTTTTGTAACTTTTGTCACTTACCAAATTTGTAATTTAAATCGCTTTTGTACTTACCATGTAACATGAAAAGTGTCGCCCAACACCGACTGTGTAACTTGTGTCACTTTTGTACCTTTTGTACCTTGTGTCACTTTTGTAACTTTTGTCACTTACCAAATTTGTAATTTGAATCGCTTTTGTACTTACCATGTAACATGAAAAGTGTCGCCCAACACCGACTGTGTAACTTGTGTCACTTTTGTACCTTTTGTACCTTGTGTCACTTTTGTAACTTTTGTCACTTACCAAATTTGTAATTTGAATCGCTTTTGTACTTACCATGTAACATGAAAAGTGTCGCCCAACACCGACTGTGTAACTTGTGTCACTTTTGTAACTTTTGTACCTTGTGTCACTTTTGTAACTTTTGTCACTTACCAAATTTGTAATTTGAATCGCTTTTGTACTTACCATGTAACATGAAAAGTGTCGCCCAACACCGACTGTGTAACTTGTGTCACTTTTGTACCTTTTGTACCTTGTGTCACTTTTGTAACTTTTGTCACTTACCAAATTTGTAATTTGAATCTCTTTGTACTTACCATGTAACATAAATTTGTAATTTGAATCGCTTTATGTACTTACTTACCATGTAACATGAAAGGTGTCGCCCAACACCAACTGTGTAACTTGTGTCACTTTTGTACCTTTTGTACCTTGTGTCACTTTTGTAACTTTTGTCACTTACCGAATTTGAAATTTGAATCTCTTTGTACTTACCATGTAACATAAATTTGTAATTTGAATCGCTTTATGTACTTACTTACCATGTAACATGAAAGGTGTCGCCCAACACCAACTGTGTAACTTGTGTCACTTTTATACCTTTTGTACCATGTTTCAGCTGTCACTTTTTGTACATCGTCGCGCAGCAGAATTGTCAGAATTGTGTATGGCGTTTTGTATGAGTCTGTAGGTCATTGATGCTGACTACGGAGTCTGAAGCTGGATATGAAGTTCACAGGTACTTCTTAATGGCACAGTGATATTAATAGAGTCCAATAAATTATAGTTTAGTGTGAAATAGCGCGGCAAATCAGCGACGCGACGTCGGCTCGCATTCCCGACTGGGAGCATTCATGGAGGAGCTAAAGCTGACGCTTTGCTCTAGACATAATATGAGACATAATAACAACGGGATATTGACTGCGATTAAGTACCTTATACGTAGAATAGTTTTCATTATGTCTAATGCAATTAACCGCGAATCATTTAAAACTGCTTTGCTCTAGGTTTTATTTTTTAATATTATTTAAACAATAATACATATAAAAAAGAAAAATGCGTTTGATAGCACGTAAGACATGAAACTACAGTACAAAACACGTTTAAAAAAGTGTTTTTAGTGCTAACATCAATTAGGAGTCTCAAACAAACATCGATCGCGGCGAAATGCATTTAGGGACATGGAATACAACTTGTCAACAAGGAATAAGGTTGAAATTTCAATATACAAGCAAAGTAGTTCTAACCTTGTTTCGTAAGTAACTGGTTGCCGGTTACGAGAACAAACGCAGATGATACCATTGTATAGACATAATGCCATTGTGATTGCTCCTAATTGAAACGGCTCACTTCAAAAAGTTTAAACCATAAAATACCACACGAAAAATGAAATGCTAGAAAGGTACAAAGGCTTATAGGTAAGTACTAAAGTAAAAATCTACCCGAAAAATTACTTAAGTAAATATTGGAAATTTTGTTAATTCGAAGTGAAAGCGATTGCGTGAATAGCTACAAGAATTTATGTTTTTGAGTTAAAGGAGATAAATGCTTCGAGCCTGGATTAAGGAATGACACTAGCTACTGCCAAGTGAAGCAGCATCTTATGCCCCCTTCAGTTCTCGGTGCATCTCCGGCGCGTAGACTGCAGCGGACACGGGAATATTGGACATATCTTAAATTGGATATACTTTCCGAATGGTGGAGTAGCGAGTCGTCATATACTGGATGGAGATATAGCACAGAATAAGTGTGTATTTACAGGTAGGTTCGGGCAATAGTCGCTTTATATTGTTCCGCACCTCAAAAGGACAAACTTGGTTGGGCCTCTGCTGAAGTGACGAGCGGTCTCCATTTCATAATGTACAGAGGGTCGAACACGAAGTTTTCGAATCCTGCGTAATGTAATCGAGTAGCAACGTTATCGAGAAATTTGTATGACGTTTGGAAAAGCGCCCGCGTATTTGGAACTAAAATTTAGTAAGTATGAGGTTTCTCGATTTCAGAGGGTCGAGCACGACTTTACGAATGCTGCGTCACGTAAAATCGAATAGTAAACGTTGTCGAGTTTGTATGACGTTTGGAACAGCGCCCGCCCGTGAGCGTATTTGGAACTAAAATTTAGTATGAGGTTTCTCGTTCTCGATACGATAACCGTAACGTTACGCAGCATTTGTAAAGTCGTTCTCGACCCTCTGGATTCAAAACTTCGTGCGCGGCCTACTAGAGGCGATGCGTTGCGATTCCTTGGCTAGCCTCACAGATATGCGAGCCTAGTGGTCGCCAGCCCTTATAATCATCATCATCATCATCATCATCAGCCTATTTACGTCCCACTGCTGGGCACAGGCCTCCTCTCAGAATGAGAGGGCTTATAATAATAATAATATTCATAGTAGAGGTAATTGCCGGTCGCGGGTGTCGAAAAACCGATACTGAGGGACCATTTTACACACCGTACTTAAGTAGGTAGGGTCTAGTCAAACCCACCACAAAAACAGTACCACAATTTTAATTCGACGACATTAAAAGCCCTTTGAATCATTGAGTCAGTTGTATGCACGCATATTTTTAAACCCCGACGGAAAAGAGGCGTTTTATAAGTTTGACCTGTATATCTGTGTATATGTCTGTGGCATCATAGCTCCCAAACGTATGGACCGAGTTCGATTGTTGGAAAATCGAAAATTGGTTCTTAGCTAAGTTTCATTAAAATCGGTTTACCCGTTTTTGAAATACAGTGCCCTAAGCACGACTCCCTTTAAGGGATAAGTTCGCCTTTGTACATTTGCTTTTGTTCTGTTATCTGTATTTTTTTGTTTTATGTGCAATAAAGAGATATACATACATACATACATACATACATACTTGTCGAATCCTGCGTTACGTTACGGTTATCGTATCGAGATCGAGAAATGTCATACTAAATTTTAGTTCAAATACGCTCACGGGCGGGCGCTGTTCCAAACGTCATACAAACTCGTTATAGTTTACTATTCCATTTTACGTGACGCAGGATTCGACAAGTCGTGCTTAGGGCACTGAACTTCGAAATGACAATGTCGGGGGTTTTTCATCTTTTCTTGCACTTGACTGTACGAGTACACTTACTAACAGTTATTCAGCGCTTCAGCTCAGAGCAAACATTTGGACACATCTACGTACAAATTAATGATCCTCACCAGACAGTGGTCGCCAACGTTTTCCCGTAATTGTTCCGGCGGTGTTTGCCGAGCACACTGCGCCCGCATATTCATTACGCTAATTAACGTTTGAATGCATCAACTTAATTCGGGACCAAATGTTGACGATGTCTGGAAGCGTTGCTGGCTTGTTTCGTAATGAGATGTATTTTTGTGAAAGCGGTCCCAAAAGGCGTGTTATGAATTGTAATGTGTACAGTCGTAGGCACTGAATCATCTAGGTAACTTTATAATTATGAAACCTAGTCCTTTGAAATCCTTTTTACCTGTGGCCTTTTTGACATTTTCACTCATGTTTTTTATAAGTAGTGTATGTATTGTATATGTAGGTATATGTTTATTTATGTAGTATATTTATCTGTAGTTATTAATTTAATTTAAGTTGTTGTTAATTTTAAGTTTCTCCTTTCTGTTCATTTCTGCCACCTAATTTAGCTTCTTCATCTTGGTTTCTGTATTTTGGTTGTCTGTAAGAGATCGCTTTTAAGCGATAAGACCGCCTATTGTCTACCATACCTGTTTTCTGTAATCTCTTTGTACTATTTTGTGGTTTTCAATAAAGAATATTTGTATTGTATTGTATTGAAACCTTATAATATCGGTACTCCTTTTTATTGCCAATTTTGTGGCGCTAAAATTTGTGCCAGCGATGTGAGCGCGGCTCGCAACACCGGCGAAATAAGTTCGGGCGTGGAATGTTGAAATAAACACCTGACGGTCGCCTGACGCGCGGGGCTCCGTATCTACCCATACCTACTCACCATTGGCAGCGCGCGAAGACAAATCACAAAATTGTTTGCATAATATGGATAAGATATGTCACTTCGATTGCAAGTAGTTTCAACAGCTGCCTAATTTTCAGCGTCAAAAATGACAATCTGTCATCGCCATCTTGGATCAAAATCGACACCCGTTACCATTTTTTAAGTCAAAATCCCTACATTCACTAGATAAATTCATAAACTTTCGTTAGCTAATTTTTATAATGTTAGATTTGCAGATTTATAAGCCGAAAAATTTATTTTTCGTGAAGTCGAATACAACAATTTATACTTACCTATGTACAAACTCTACACCTTGGTCAAAATGTAGCTTCTTAGGCCGTTTCGCTACCGTCATATGGGCGTAAGGTGAAAAACGTTCATTACTTTTCTGTTATACAACAGTTTTGTAGTAACGAAACGGCCAAGCCACATATTTTGACCAAGATGTAGAGTTTAGGCTTAGTTTAGGCTTGTAATGAAATGAAATGAAATGAAATGAAATAATTTATTCGTCATGACAGGTATTTGAAAAGGTGGAGTTGGAGAATTAAAGTATCTCTATGATCTGCCTTATTGACGTACGAATTGTTAGTTGTCAAAGTCAAGCTATTTATTGATTTAAACTTTCGCAATTTTCACACATTATCATGATACTCGGGACTTAAACGCGTAAAAAACTTTTATATTTAAATTTGAATTTAAATACCTCGACGTTTCGGACGCGACGTTGCGTCCATGGTCTCGAAGGGACTGAAGAGGCGGGTATCAACATCTCCTAGCTGCACGGGTTCCTCGAACTACCCGCACTTGGTCTTTTTTATTAGTTTTTTCACCAGGGTTGCCACGTCGCGTCCGAAACGTCGAGGTATTTAAATTCAAATTTAAATATAAAAGTCAAGCTATTTGTTAAATTTCAGTTACAATATTCTACATTCAAAATATAATAATAAATAATCGATTAATAAAAAAACAATTGTCATGCTATTAAATTACAATAGCATAGTAGCGTCATTTAAATAATCTGTAACATTATAATATCATTTTTCACATAGCAACTTGAAAAGCATACATTTAAACAAGTTTGTGGGAAGTCTATTAAACAGTTTTGGTGCCATGCTTAGAATGCTTTTTTTCATCAAGGCATTGTTACTTTTATTTATATATATCACAGGTTTCCTCGGGCGGACGTTTAGAGTTGGGCGTGTCGAGTTAAAAGCTTGGTGGCTCTACATGAGATGTGATATAATTGTTTGACAGTGCGAGAGTCTTGGCAACATTTTACATGAAAATGTTTTTTGGTGGGACAGCTTATTCTTGTTTTATTTATATTAGGATATAATCTCAATGACAAAAATAGATCAAAATATTACTAATCCTGTTGACTCATGGTAAACAAGTTATTTGCGTACAATCGTTTTGGTGTTAGTCAGACCATTCTGATTCGTGGAAACATAGACAAGAAAGCCACTTTGTGGTAGGTATGACGCATCTTGTGAGATGGTAGTAATAACCTTGAATTCACGCGTTATTAGATAATTGTGTAATTTGCATTATTTCGCAGCGCTCGATCGAGTAACTGTAAAGCAACTTAACATGAAGCTACCGCTAGATTCAATTATGTTATTATAGTGAAATTAATAAACGGATCGCTCGCATGTATCAGTCGAGTATAGCCCCGACATGTTTCTAATCCGTAGTCCTTCCCCTGGGAGCACACACTTCGGGAGTAGCGAAAGGTAGCATGTTTGTTTGAATTATTTTTCGGCTCTATTTGACATAATATTTTCCTAATATTTTAATGAGTATAGTAGTGTGTTAGTAATTATTTATTTTTAGCTAACGGCGCAAAAAGAAAGGGTGTTATAAGTTTGATCAGTATATGTGTGTATCGTATTTTTCTGTGGTCATAGTTTTGTGAGGTGTGAAAATGGGTGTGTCGCAACTTTTCTGAGTTGGTTGGCTAATTCGGCTCTGTTATTGACATAATTTACTCAATATTTTTGTTTCATCTAAATAAATAAATAAAACAAGTTAAGACAATCAACACTATTGACCTAGTCCCAAACTAGGCAAAGTCTGTACTATTATGGGTATTAGACAACGGATAAACATACTTATATACTTAGCCAAATACATACTGATATACCTATACATATATTAAACATCCAAGACCCGAGAACAAAACTTTTGTATTCATCATACAAACATCTGCCCCGACCGGGGATCGAACCCGGAACGTCCAAGCTTCATAATTATAGTCAGAATATTCGATATTCTTCCGACTTTCGATATTCAAATACGTGCCCATCTAACCACTAGACTATGCGGTCGTGTTTTTGAACCAAGCAGTTGAAGACGTTCTTATAATACACTGACGAGCAAAAATAACGGTCACATTCCATACGAAATTGTGTGAAAAGTGACCCGTTATTTTTGCTCTTCAGTGTAATGTTAAAACAGACATTGTTGCCCGTATTTCTTGCTAAGACTTTTGCTACTTTCAAAGTCAAAGCAAACCCCAAACCAAGTCGGAATCCTAGCTTGTACAAATACAATCATTCTATTATAATCACTTCATAAATCACCGTTCACAGGTCGGCTGGAACATACCCTATGCATTCACAATCGCCAATTAACTTAATTGATTGTTCGCTTCCTCTGGGATTAGCCAATTACAATCCGAAATGGCCCGTGAGATCAAATAGCTTGGTTATTATTTATTAGGAGATGTTAACTGAGGATTCGTTTGGAAGTTTGGTTTCTTTATGTGGGCACCTTTCTCAAAGGTTCCGTAAGTTTAAACCAGAGTCTTTTAACTAGTGGTTCGTGGATGATGGAACCCGTATTAGGTTGAATTTGGTCCCGCTGTCCTCTAAAGTCGATTGTCGTTTACGAATAGTTGAGATGATAACGTAACCTAACCAACTTAGGTAAGTTGAAAACCCCCGACATTGTCATTTCAAAGCTTAGTATTTCAAAAACGGGTGAACCGATTTTAATTAAACTTAGCTAAGAACCATCTCGATTATACTAGCTTTCGATTGAAAAAAACCGCATCGAAATCGGTCCACCCGTTTGGGAGCTATGACGCCACAGACAGATACACAGACACACATATACACATGTCAAACTTATAACACTCCTCTTTTTCGTCGGAGGTTAAAAATACTTTCCAGTGTCTCACTCAATTTAGTTCGTCGTAATAAAGTATTTTGATTGGTACTTACCCCACCCGTGATTTCCTCTTGAAGCAAAATCCTTAAAAACTTAGCCGTTTCCACTACTTGCATGCCTGTAGGTATGTATACACTGCTCAAAAATGTCTTAGGGATCAATTAGGTATGTGCGGACTCCCATTCGTGTTTTCGCTAGACATTTTTGAGTGATGTACTTTCTAATCTACGTAGGGTCAAGGATCATGGAAAGTAAACGGATTGACAAAGCCCATACTTTGAATCGTTCTTATTTACATTCAGCGCCATCTACCTTGCTTGAGTGACACATTAGAACCGCTGTTTTGTTATTATTTGACCCGCTGGCTACGACCTTGGCGCCATCTAGAAATTGCCTGAATTTTAACATGACTGCGAGGAACGATTCGAAGTATGGGCTTTGACACTCCGTATACTATCCTCCTTGGTAGGGTGTAGAAATTTAATGAAATTTACGTCCTATTCTCAGAATACAGATCAAACCAGAGGCTCGAATACGAATATTCGAATCCTGCGTAACGTAATCGAGTAACGGTAAATTTAGTATGAGGTTTCTCGATTTCGATACGATAACGTAAAGTTACGCAGGATTCGAAAGCTCGTGCTCGGCCTACAGAGGGTCGAGGACGACTTTACGAATGCTGCGTAACGTTACGGTTATCGTATCGAGATCGAAAAACCTCATAAGTACTAAATTTTTGTTCCAAATACGCTCACGTTCCAAACGTCATACAAACTCGACAACGTTTACTATTCGATTTTACGCTACGCAGCATTCGTAAAGTCGTGCTCGACCCTCAGGAGCCGCGTTCATTCATAACCGCTCGGCGCGCACTGTGTCCATTTGTTATTGATTTCGCTACCCGTTTACGCTTAATTTTATTAATAATTGTCATTCGTACATGTCACGATACGCTGCGTGCACGGATCTCCGGATCTCGGATCTCGTGCGGTAAACTAAATAAGTAGAGTAGTTTCACATAGTCATCTGACTATGTGAAACTACTCTACTTATTTAGTGTGGTTTTAGACTAAAACTTTTAGTTGCTGCAGTTTTACACGCGTTCGCGGATCCTGGTTTCTTCTGTACTGAGGTCCTTTTTTCACTAGCCAGTACTTACACTTGGAGGGTACCTACTAAAGAAGTACCTAGAACTAAAAAAAACCCCGACATTGTCATTTCAAAGTACAATATTTCAAAAGCGGGTAAACCGATTTTACTGAAACTTGGCTAAGAACCATCTGGATTACACTAGCTTTCGATTGAAAAAACCGCATTGAAATCGGTTCATGCGCTTGGGAGCTATGATGCCACAGACAGATACACAGATACACAGACACACAGATACACATGTCAAACTTATAACACCCCTCTTTTTCGTCGGGGGTTAAAAATGGCTCACTTTTAACACCTGACACGCGTGTCCAAACCCCCATAATTACACACGGCCTCTACTAACCTGTTCCTTGTTACCAACGTCCAAACAAGCCCCAATTAACGAGACTCAAATGACAAACGCAAGCCGCCATCTTTGCCCGTGATTTACTTGCAAGTTTGACTAATGGCCGCATACAGAAATAACTCCAATTTGTTACTGAGAAGTGGGTTTACAAGGGACGGGACGGTAGCGACACGATTTTGTGTACGCGGGTCCTATGATTGGAGTGATGTATGTAATAATATCTAAAAAAGCTTAGTTTATGTATTCATGCACTTCTCGCATAGTAGTTATCACAAGTCAAAAATTCGCTATGTTATCTGTCAATATCCACCAATCACAGACTACTAGCTTGTCTCTCATTGGTGGAGAATGACAGACAGACGTCACTCGACACCTGACCAGCGATCCTAGTGGATTTTTAACACGAGATAGCCGTCATTAATCGCTCACGCTGTTCTCCCAAATAATTAAGAAACCTGTTATTTACCTAATCAATAAATAAATATTGTTGCTTTTAATTACAATAAATAGTAAATTGACAGTGACTGTTCAATTGTGCCGCTATGTCTTTCGGTTAGTCTTATATCCGCTTGCAGACAAGATGGATTAAAAAAAAAGTTGTAACATTAACGTTCATTATAGTGATTTCTACAGTCATTCGGTATTTTTATTAGGAAACCTGCAAACTGCTGTAAAGCAAATCAATAATTTTTGTAAAGTTTTCAATCCGCACTGGGCACGCGTGGGAGCTACAGCTCAAGCCCTCTCAACGTGAGAGGAGGCTTTGATGTTACTTTTTATTTATCGATAAAATATTGGTTCCCACTTATGAGTAGCAATTATTTATAATGCAGATGCATCGTAGCCTATAAATAACCTCAGGCCTGCCTCTCATAAGATCTTAAAAGGTTTTGATATATCACTTTTAGTGGGTGGTCGGATATAGCTTTAATGGTGCTCTAAACTAAATTAATATCCTTCTGTTTTATATCACGTCGCTCGATAAAAACGGCCGATAAAACTACAAGTAAAACAACTACCATTACATGTTCGTAAAAATGTTTATTAAATATCACAGTTTTATTCGAATTCTATTTACATTTCCACTTATAGATAGGTAAATGCATTTTTAAACTAAACTACGAGTAAGTTAGTAAGGATTCTTGGTTACAATGAATCAGTTTTCTTACAGTGCAGGAAACAAAGCGAGTAACGTACGAAAAATACTTAACACAATAATAAGTTAAAGGTGCTATAAAATATAGTAGTTTTTGATATAAGTGCGGATAGTATGCCATTACGCACGAGTCCTGGGGTGTCTAGGCCCGAGCCGTTAGGCGAGGTTCGAGACTCAGAACGAGTGAAAATGACACTTCCGCACGTGTACCAAACGACGTTTTTTAATACATTTGCGAAAAAATTACAATGAAACCAAAGGCGGTCAGCCGGCGGGGGCTGCCCTGTCGTGGAGGAGAAGGAAGGTGAAGGCGGCCCTGAGCTGCCGGCGCCTTGGAAAAGTAAAAAGCACTAGTACGAAAAATCCAACTTTCTGCATGATACGTAGCTACAAAAAATACCACTTTTTTTTTTAATATATTTAACTCGAGTATAGGCAAGAATAACCAAACGGTTCAGTTAAGAATCGGACAATCCCATTGCTCTTGGGTGTTGCTGTTAAATACGACAGGAGTTAGAGAGTTTTGTCACTTATTAGTACTTTGGAGGACAATTTCTCCTAATAGGTTGAGTTTGGGCAGCTAAAAAAAAATCAAATCGGAGCCGGACAGTTGGGTACCTTTCTTAGTCTCATTAAAACTTCCAATTCACGTAAAATTTTACCCTGACCTTTCTTTGTCCTACTTAACAACAGTAAGGCATATTTTCTCTCTATAGCTGGAGTCCATAGGAACTGCTGGCAGCGTCACAGCCACGTCGACCTTCGCTGATGATGGAGACGAAGCCATCAGCTCAGCCAGTTGGGAGGAGCACTCGCTGGACCGTGACGTCATCGTTCTTGCTGCAACAAAATGATGCTTAAGGATGCTTACTTGATAATGCATTCGAGTACAGATTAAAGTCCGTAGAAGAACTAAAGTTGATATAGCTCAGCAAATTGCATTACTTAAATGGCTGTGGCCGGGGAACTGATGGCCCTTGGGGCCGTAAGGTTCTAGAGTGGCGACCGCGTACCGGAAGGCGGTGTATTGGTAGGTCTTTTTCAAGGTGGACGGACGGTCTGGCAAAGATCGCGGGAAGCCATTGGCTTAATAAGGTCTCGTTTGACAGTAATTACAACTTCAAACTCTTACAATTGTGGCCATGGCACCTAAAAATCTGACTTGTGCTTGACCAATTAAGCCGTGGTGACATCCCTAGGTACTTACTGGACAACTTTTATCGGCATACATCACGCTTCGCTATACAAGTAAAAAAATGTTGACACTCCTATTGAATACTTTTTTCTCTGTAACTGTCTGTAAAATAACCCTTACAAACAAGATCAGACGGCACCCAAAATGACGTCAACTACGCCTCGAAGAGGCTACTCCGAAAATAAAATAATGAGCGTACTTCACCCCTTTAGTAACGTGACACTGATAGATCTAATGTGACGGGGCGAGGTGTCATGTGCCCCATTACCCATGGGGTGGTAAAAATGTGGCACTCGACACGGTGGGAAAGTGTAACGGAATTATATGAGTGTTTTAGTTTGTGTTTGGGTTGGGCATGGGTGATTTTGACGGGGGAAAGTACAGAAATGCAACATTACCAGGCTTACCCGCAACTTCGGCATTTTGTAAGTGTTTTTATTTTGTAATTGGGTGTGTATGGGTGAATTTGACGGGGGAAATATAGAAATGCAACATTACTAGGCTATTGCCCGCAACTTCGGAATTATGTGTTTTAGTTTGGGTATGAGCGATTTTGACAGCGAAAAGTTCAGAAATAGGACATTGTGTGTTTTTTTTTTATTCTTCATTCTTGACATTTGAAATCTTACGGAGACATTGTCCCACTTTGAATTCAGTTGTTATTTCTTATTTTTTATTATTTAATTGATCTTTTTGTGAATTAACTGCATTTTGACATGTCAAATAATAATGCGTAATTTTCAAATTGTAATAAATTTATCTATCTAAGCTATTGCCCGAGACTGCGTCCTGTGGAAATTGTGTATACCGTATGTTGTATTATTCTTTGAAGTATAAGTAGCTGCTGTTTTTTTTTCTGTATTTGTCGAATGTGTGTGAATCTCCCATTTTATTTTGGAATCAATTGTCATCCCAATTATCGCCTTTAAGATCTGAAGCCCTCCAAAACCAACGGCTTCTCTAAAACAATTACGACCCCATCACACGTCCATTCTCCGAGACAATTGCATTGATGTGTGAGATAACGTATATGGGAGTGAGCAGCTGTCTCCTTCACTCTATTGCAGAGGGGGTCCTCAAGGGAGAATTAATTAGAAACAAATGAAAATGTTTTTATCTCAATTAACGTTTTTATTGCTGCTTAATTTAAAAAAAACTTAATTTAAATCGTTATACGAATTGACAGAGGGTCCAAAATTACGCGAACAATGAATGAAACTTTGGTGTCTTGAGTAGATTTCCTCGTTGAAATAAGACCACTAAAAAAAAAACTGTTTTTGCAAACGGATTCTGCAAACGTACCAAATTTCATGATTCCAAACCAATAGGAATTACACTATAGAATTCGATTTACTTGCGATTGACAGACAGACAGACGGAAAACGAAGTGATCCTATTAGAGTTCCGGCTTTTCTTCTTTTGAGGTACGGAACCTTGAAAAGTTAGGAGAGATTCTTATTACAAGTTCTATATTAACTTGCAATGTACGTATTAGTATTTTTGTACCTACTGTAATGTTAGGTTCAAACTTTTGCAATTTAAATTTGACCCACTTCCAGTGGTCGGATTGACTTGAAATTTGATACGGATATGTAAGTTGGATGACGATACAATAATCTGGTAGTGAATTTCTGATAGCCCGGTCAGAATCGTCTCCGCAGGAGGGAACTCTTCAACGGTTAATGGCATCGACTTGAAATTTGGTACGGATATGTAAGTCGGATGACAGTACAAGTACAGACAACAAAAAGTACAGTCAGCAAAGACAGGACGTTTTAGAATTATTTTTTTGTGGTTAGATTATTGTTAGGTATTTAGTGTTATGTAAGAAGTCAAAATGTATGTAAATGTATATTGTATGTAACTTACAATTGGTGTAGCAGCTAGAAGCAGAGTCCCCAGAAGGGCTGTAGGGTTTCATTTCGTAGTGGTTGCTTCCGGTGACGGACGCGTGCCGGGGCCGGTTTCCGAAGGGAGACGAGTAGCTGTTGACAATGTTGATATTTGAACAGACCAGTGCCCCGAGTACGAATATTCGAATCATGTGTGACGAAATCGAGTAGTATTGTTATCGAGAAAATTTGCATGACGTTTGAAATTTGTATCAAAAGCTATTTGTTTGTAAAAAGAAGATAGGCGTTGTGTTGTATCAGGAGGTGAAAGAACTTGCATTGGGAAGAACGGACTGGAGACAACTGCATCGACAAGGGTAGCACTCTAAAATAAGATGATGATGACAATTTTGTATGTGACAGTCAAGTCTGATGCATGTCGAACGAATACTTGCGGTGTTAATGTGACGCGTTTTTATAGTACGTTATGTGACAACGAATGCTTTGGCATTGGACTGCCGTAGTACAACCACGAGCGCTATAGCATCTGTGTGCGTAAATGAGGTTACGTTGGGCGACGACACTAGTAGTTTGTTAGTGCGTGAAGACCAAGTAATGTGACACTGTAGACGTTTCGTGATTGAAGAGAATGTGGCAGTAAGCACAGATGTACGAATAATTACTGTGGCAGAGCGCATTCTTTAGCATTTCCGTTCAGAAAAGAAGCCCAATCAAAAACTGCTATAGAATGCGCGTCACAAAAAGTACCTGAAATTCGTATGTTGTATAGAATACCCGTCCGTGAACGTGTTAATATATCTAAGATTAATACTGGATTTTATAGGTACAACAAGTATCAAAATACCTGTCTCGCACATGCGGCGTATCGTAATGGTTGTCC
Source organism: Clepsis dumicolana (assembly GCA_963691665.1). Lineage (NCBI taxonomy): Eukaryota > Metazoa > Arthropoda > Insecta > Lepidoptera > Tortricidae > Clepsis > Clepsis dumicolana. The sequence goes on from OY829510.1 coordinate 15,713,050, forward strand.
GGGCCTTGCATCCAGTATTCGTTGCAGGATCTCGTGACATCTGGGCCTGTGACCGCTTTGTCTCGTGCTGGGTAGGTTTTTGGGATACCTGCAGGGGGTCGAGCACGACTTTACGAATGCTGCGTAACGTAAAATCGAATAGTAAACGTTGTCGAGGTTGTATGACGTTTGGAACAGCTCCCGCCCGTGAGCGTATTTGGAACTAAAATTTAGTATGAGGTTTCTCGATCTCGATACGATAACCGTAACGTTACGCAGCATTCGTAAAGTCGTGCTCGACCCTCTGAGAACACTTTAGCATCAGGACAAGAGTATGGATTTAGAACTAACGAACTACATTTCTTTGCCAATACGAAGCGCGCTAAAACAAAAGCTCTTCAAGTCAGCAATCGACACCGAATTGTCATTGAAAACATGACATTTGTAAAGTTGGTGAAATATGGGCCTGGGAATCGCGCTCATTCTTTTTGACATAAAATCGTCCCACGATAACTCTGCATAAGATATTAATTGGCAACCCAGAAAAATCACGCCATGGTAATACTTTTTCATGTCATTCAGACATCTCTTTAATTAAGTATTTTTTTTATACGACGAGCAAGGCAAACGAGCAAGTGGATCACCTTGTGGTAAGTTATCACCACTGCCCATAGACACCCGCAACCCCAATAGTAGTAATCAAAAGTTGACGTTGTTAAAAAAAATGTATGGCTCTGTCCATTGGAGGACAATTTTGCCAGTGTTTAGTAGGTTTAGCCGTTGTACGATAAAAAAAATCTAGAAAACGAAATATGAGAGGTATTTTAATGGTGGATGGACGATGACCTGTTTAACGTACTTAATTAAAAGTTCAAAACGAGTTGTTCGACTATACATCAGTATTGCCATAAACAAACTTTATATTTCTACTGTTGTCAATTCATTGCAGAGTTATTGTGGATTGACTCTAAAGATACATATTTGTTTTCTTGTCTTGCCTGATCTAGCAGCCGTGTACCCTGGTCTCGAAGTCTTGTATCGGCACCACACGAAGAAGATGGCTGCGGCGGCTGTGAGCACAGCCACTGTTAGCCCGATGCTGATATACAGGGTGAAGTTGCTCTTAGTTAGATCTGTTTGTTGAAAATATAGGGTGTTAGGCAGTTGGCCAAACGAAAATGGCTGACAGGTGAGGTCATCTGCTACTTATTCCACCAAAATTCCTTCACGGCTTAGTAAACTTTTTCTTTTCATTCCTGTTGAAACCCGGCCAAGGTGCGAGTGGGACTCGCGCACCGAGGGTTCCGTACAAATGTGTAGTCTTGAAAATAGTTCGTCTATCACAGAAATCGAGTCTTGAAGATTTTCCCCCCTTTTCCTGGGTGTTCTAAACAGTCTAGCGCTAGCAAAGCTTAGGAGCTACAGTACGCAGCGTGGGATCATTTTATTTCATTCAGATCATATGTCTCAACGAGGACAATACGACCATTAATAACTTGGCTTCAGATCTACTCTTAGATGCTTCAAAATTAGCACCAGCAAACCATTCAACTCAGTCTTAGCTAGAAAGGAAGTTAAGATAAATGTATTAATAAATAATAATTGGGTCAATCAACTTTTTAGTGTTGTTATTCTGTCCCGTCACTCAGGAGACAAGTTGTTACTACTAGCATGTATACTACTAGCATGCTTACGAGATAAGGCATGGAGGAATAGGCTTTTAACTGTTACAACTCCTAACTGTCAGTGGATTTGTACCCTAGAAAATCATGCTTTTAATGAGTGACGAGGAGACGTCGCCATGGCAACGAGCAACACTTAAAAGTATTATAAACTAGGTAAGTAAAATAATCCTAACACTAAAACTATAAATAAAAAAGCTGTCCCAAATCACTGCCAGACGGTGGGTGGTGCCCAGAAGGCTGGCAGCATTGCCACGCTGGATGACAATGCTTAACCTCTGCTAAGTAAAAGCCAGCCCTCTGGTCACCCGAAGCCTCTATTAGTTTGGTCGACAGTGACTTGTAGATATTAGTGGCACTCTGACCCCACGGAGTCTGTCAGTCTTAAAAGTTGATTGATTCGATCATCACAATACATACTCATCCCAGAAGCGCACAAGCCGTCCACGCAGGCAGCATGCTGCAGACTGGGCCCAGAGCAAGGCCCCGTACACTGTCTGCGACGGACCCTCACGCACTCCTCGCTGCAGGTAGACCAACCACCCCAGGAAGACCAAGAACCACCTTGGAGACAATAAACAATAGTACTTTTTGATATAAGTGCTGAAAGTATGTCATTTTGGACGAGTCCCGAGGTGTCTACTTCTCGGGACGAGTGAAAACGACATGTCGGGCTAAACTCGACTTATATACGTGAGTGATCTATTTTATTCCACTATGATTGAGTCTCATAGTTTCATGTTAAAAGCCTTAAAGTATCACCATCATTTATACGCGACGCGTAAACCGTGGTAGCTTTAATTAGACGTAATTATTAACTTCTGATAATAGTCTTGCATACAGCTTTTATTCCATCGCCCTTCGTAACCCGAAGCTCTCACAGTCATTAACCGCATCCGTTGAGAGCTCTCAACTAATCTAATTATAATAAAGAGTCCTATTACCGCCTTGATCGGCAGTTGATTAAACCTTAATGGACGACTCTGCCTCCTGTAAACATACTTACAGATTTAGGGTTTTGTACCTTAAAAGGAAAAGCAACCCTTACATGAAGACTTCGCTCGTCCGTCTGTCTGCCTGTCAATCGCATTTTGACCCTATGACCTCTCCTGATTTTGAGTACTTGTACAGTACCTATACTGTAGATCCAGCTGGTAAGAATACGCTGTCATATTTAAATTTATGTTCTGGAAGGATTTAAAAAAAAACCATCTAAACTTTGTTTTTTTAAAGTTCAGGGTCTTGGCTTTCGTACTGGGGCATAAAACAGACAGACGGGAGGCGTCTTTGGCTTATCTATGCACTACAATTTTTCTGCCACTTTTTGAGGGGGACAAGGAACACACACGTACAGGACACGTCTGCGCTCATATCATAATTTGTTACGTTCCCACAAAGTCATACTAAAGCAAAACTGTCACACAAATGCCAAAAACACGCACGCAATCAACAGACCCTGATCATTTTGGTCAGACTTATTATTAGAAATTTGGCAGAGGGGAAATCACGCGTTAACATCTCCATTCCTTTCCTGCTCTAGGTACTGGGGTCTGCATTGAATGATACGTATATGTATTAATGGCGGGATATAGCAAATAACACGGTGGTAGCGATCCGGACGGACCTTGCACAAAATCCTACCATGCAAAGCACAACACAGACAGACAGACAAAAAAAAATAGATAGTACGGAATCCGGTCTAGGTTTTCTTTTACGTTTGTATGGGTTTTATGCTAGTCAAAGTCGGGATAATGTATGGAACGCGGTCTCAGTCCGAGTATGGTAAGTATGCGTATGGGAAAATTATCGTCAAAGCGCAGACATGGAGAATTTAACCTTTAAAGGAGTTCCTTGTAGAATCTTTAAGATTCCTTAAGTTAATGTAATTGAATGAGCAGATCGTGAGATGCCAAAGTAACTGTTTAAGAATCACTTAAGGCAACCAATTCGGTTATTAGTACTGTTATACCATATACGTTTATTAAGGTATCTACCACGCGCTAAGTAACTACCTCCTGTTTTCCGTTGTATATCAATACAAAATAGTAGTTTATGCAACTGCTACATAATGAGGATCCTAAAAACACGAGTGTATTTTTATGAAGCGAGGCGAAGCTGAGTTTCATAATAGGATCACACGAGTGTTTTAAGGCCTTATTATGTGGAGTTGCGTACATTACTTTATCTACACACATATTATAAGTACTCTAAGATGGGTTCAGAAGCCGAAGGCATATCATACCCATACCTATCACGAATTTTGCTGTTTTTTTTTAATCATAGACAAGCATACCGTGTTGATGTTTCGAAAACTGGTTTTTTTTAATTGTAAATTATCACTTTATTTATACATGTCGGATTGAACTCGACTTACTCGTATGTACGTGAGTTGAGGTTGATAATTGAACGAACTAAGTTGTCAATTTAACGGGCTTAAAGTGTGCAAACTAGTTTGACAATTTAAGGGTTTAAAGTGTGCAAAGTAGGTTCAAAAACGAGTTTAAAGTGTGCAAACTAGGGTCAAAATTTAAAGGCTTAAAGCGTGCAAATTAGATTCAGAATCTTCGAGTAACATTCCAATTTCAGATGCCAAGTTTTCTACATATTTGTGACTTACCATTCTGACAGCTCAAGCAGTCCTCATCGCTTTGCGACCCCTGCCCCCTGCAGGGGGCTCCCCCATTGGCTGGCGGGGGCTCCGTGCAGGTCCGGGTGCGCCGGCGCCCGCTGGCCAGTGTGCCGCATCGGCACGGGAGCCACTGCGACCACTCCGACCAGCCGCCGTTCACTTGACAAATTAACTTGATATTACAATTGGCACAAGTTTTCATACTTTCATAAGAAATGTGAAAAGGGATTTTCTGTTTTTAGCCCAAATAAATAAATAGAGCAGTGTTATGATTTTGACGTGTGTGTCTGCTGTGGCATTATTAAGGGACTCGGTTTTATTAAAGAACTTACTAATTAAGACACAAATTTTGGTAAGTAAATGGCTTATGAATTAATTAGGTACCTACATCTCTTAGTAAAGCAGTTAGTCGTGTAGTAACATTGTATTGTAAGAACTTTGTAACTTCTGTTTTAATACTTTGTGCCAAGTTTCTTGCGGCGCGCGATCTTCTTGGCAACATGATATTTCCGAAAGCGCTGGTAGACTCAAAAACCGGACAAGTGCGAGTGGGACTCGCGCACGAGGGTTCCGTAGAAAGATTTTAACGCTTTTCCCCAGTGTTTTAAGAAGTCCAGTGTAAGCAGAGCCCTGCTCCTAAGCAAAATGAAATCGTAAGTTTGGGGTCAACTTATATTGGTCGGCGAAATCTGCAGACAGACATAAAAATTTAAGATTTTGAGAATTTTATGAGTGGTTTTGCTATAAGAGCTACCTTCATACCAAATTTCAAGTTTCTGATAAAATAAAATAATAATTATAATAAAATCCATTAGTTTCTAGGACAACTGGAAGTACCCTTTAGGTTTTTGGAAATCGGCAATCTGTATGGAAATGGCCTTTTTAATTGCTGTATCTTTTGATGGCGTTGACTTAGAAAGTTGATTTTTTCACAGCTTCAAGGGACCGCAGGCTTGAGTATTCGATATTAATTTCAGCGTGCTACCTCCACGCGTTCCAGAGAAAAAGGGTCTTGACAGACAGACAGACGGACAACAAAGTGATCCTATAAGGATTCCGTTTTTTTTTTGAGGTACGGAACCCTAAAAATTACTTGTAAGAGAGTATTTAACCACCTGCTTACTGATTTTGAACATCATAATCACTAATCATGTTTGGAAGTTTTAATGTGATTATGATGTTCATACACACACACAAACACACAACATCTTATTGAACTTCCGTTGAAAGATCGTTTCCGGAAAAAAATTAAGCTGACACATTAAGGGCAGGATATTTTGCAAATGTGTTCGCGTGACGGGAAACCATTTAGTAAGGAAGGAACACGTTGAAGCTAATGCCATAAAGAGCTCTTTAAAAACGGTAACGAGTACTGAGTATTGTTGAAAGTTAAGTCATTTCCGAGAGTTGTATCCAAGTATCATAGTAAAATAAACCGATCGCGGTGAAAATGCATCACGTAAATTTTTAAGTTAGAGTTAGAGGCCGTCTGCCTGTCTGTCTGTCATTCAAAATCTATAAGCTATTGACCCATACAACATGTTACAAAATAACCCGTTAAAAATGTAGGGTGAGGCTGTGCAATATATTGTATGAAATACTTTGGTCGGTCAGTGAGACTGCCGGAGGCCCGAGCAACGGACTAGTGACTGTGGGCGTTGCTAGTTCTCATCGGTGGCGGTGATCGCTTACCATCAGAGGGTCAAGCATGACTATACGAATGCCGCGTAACGTTACGGTTATCGTATCGAGAACGAGAAACCTCATACTAAATTTTAGTTCCAAATACGCTCACGGGCGGGCGCTGTTCCAAACGTCATAAAAACTCGACAACGTTTACTATTCGACTTTACGTGACGCAGCATTCGTAAAGTCGTGTAAAGTAAGAATAAATAATAACATAGTAGAACGGAAACTCCCGCTAGGATGGGCTCAAGGTCACGATATTAGAGTATTTGTTAAACAGACTACTCAGTCAGACTGTCGCCGCACGCGCGGTTGGTTGTTTATAATTTGGTTGTAATAGTATATGCTGTATGTATTTTATTTTATATTTGTAGATAATTAATACATAAATCACCTTAAATGGCTTCATTTGGTATGACACTTATAATAACTTCTTATTTAGAAATGTAGACCTTCGTAATGATTTATAAACCTCATATTTTGTAAAACTAGAATAAAAATAATGATTTCAAAGTAACGAAAAACTTATATTTTAGCGATATTATCTTTAGACGTAATCAACATTTAACAGCAAACAACCCTAGGAACACGCCTTGACGACAGAGGGGTGTAACAACGTGAAGGGGGAAGTAGGTATATAAATGGCGGCGTTTTGGATTCGGTCAAAAGAGATTCCGTTCTACTATGTTATTATTCATTCTTATGGCTCGACCCTCAGGTGCTCGCTTGCTCATTGGCCTCCCTTTTTCAATAAAAAATAAAAATCGCGGTCTCGTTCTCATTATGTTTCATGTAATTAACCGCGAACCATTTAACCATTTAACTGTTATCATTTCAATAACTTACCGTATACAGATAGAACGGCAACATCAGACTCCCGACGGCCTGCGATATTCTCGGCTAGGCATGTGTAGTTCGCCATATCCTGCGTGAAATTAAATGCTAGTGAAGATTGGCTTGTTAGTAACTTGGCTGGTTTGCCCTAAATAAAACCCTCAGACCTTTTCTCTTGTGATAACGCCCAAGGGCTGTAACGGCGCGCACGGTGCGTCGCTATCGACACCTTCCCTCGCAAGTGTGATGAAATAGTAGTTTATGCAACTGCTACGTAATGAGTGTTTTAAGGCCTAATTATGTGGAGTTGCATACATTACTTTATCTACACACATATTATAAGTACTCTAAGATGGGTTCAGAAGCCGAAGGCATATATCATACCCATACCTGTCACGAAATCGACTGTTTTTTTTTGTATCATAGACAAACATACCGAGCTGACGTTTCGTAAACTGTTTTTTTTATTGTAAAAATAAATTTAATATCACATTATTATTTATACATGTCGGACTGAACTCGACTTATATACGTGAGTGATCCGTTTTATTTCACTATGATTGTAAATTACGTTGGTTTTAAATTTGAAACATTGAATTTGATATCGAAAAGTCATTACGATATCGAATTCGATGTCGTAATGACTATTACTCTACTGCTGGTGATGGTGGGTGGTGCTGGGGCTCGCGCTGTCGGCGAGAAGGCGACGGCATACTGAAATGCTGGTCATTTTCTACGGTTTCTGAACTCATTATAGAGGACTTATGATATGTGTGTAGACAATAGTACTTTTTGATATAAGCGCGGAAAGTATGTCATTATGCACGAGTCCCGAGGTGTCTAGGCCCGAGCCGCAAGACGAGGGTCAAGACTACGAGTGAAAATGACACTTCCGCACGCGTGTACCAAACGACGTTTTTTAATACATTGGCGAATAAATTACAACGAAGCAGTGGGCCGGCCCACCACCACCAGCGGGCGACCAGGTGGAGAAAGACGGAGTGCCGCCGGCGCCTTGGAAAAGTAAAAGGCACTAGTACGAAAAATACAACTTTCCGTATGAAACATAGCTTTAAAATGTGCCACTTTTTGAGCAAATGTATTAAAAAACATTGTATGTTTCATGGGCGGTAAGTAAGGGATTACGAATGAGGTCCTAGTAGGCTGAGGGCTTTCTGAGCCGAGGTTCGTAATTCCAGTAGGTACCGCCCATGACACATACAATTAGAATTCTGATTGGATATTCAACACATTTTAAAGTCTTACTACAGCTGGCGTCAATCATTATGCAGTCTCTACGCTGTAGCACGTTCTAGGTATTAGCGGTACCTACACAAAGTTTATCTAATGTCTTCTAATCGGATATGTAACAATTTATTTACATAATAGCAATTTACAATGACATTAAATTTAAGCTAAAACTAAATAAACTAAAACTAAATCTAAATAAGGCCCCCGTGGCATGGTGCCCAGAAGGCTGGCAGCGTTGCCTCGCTGAATAGCGATGCTGATTATTTGAGAGAGAAAACTGCCAGCCCTTTGGTCACAAGTTGCATCGACTAAGCGCTTTTGCAACTCTGAAATAAGCCTGTAAGCGCCAGGACCCCATAGACCCATGGTATCAAACCCGACAGCAACAAAATTGTAGTTCGGACAGTCTTCTAATTAGATAATTAGAAGACTGGTGACAGATGTATACCTTGCACAAACTCGACTTGGTTAGACATGTGATAAAGATTGACGTTCACATTTGTCCAAGCCACGACTTCCCATTAAAAAAAATTAAGATGAACCCACTTTAAGGATTCTGTGGCTACGACACATTTAATCTCACGAACGCATCTTGATGCAAGCAAATCATCCACAGACCACGTGGTTAAGCCACCAATCAAAATCAATAACCAAACAGATCCAAACAAGCTGCCGGCACTCAGGTGGAACAGCAGGCCTCACCGATTGCCTCGGGGACTGGACAGGGGTACATAAATTAAAACGGGTACATCGGGTTACGATGGACAAATTTGACGCGAACAACGAACATGATTGCAAGATTTTCCTCTGAGGAAACCTGCTCTCCTGCGAATCAATTTAAATGGGAGCTATAGCCCAAGCAGTCTCAATCTGAGAGGCTGCCTGTGCCTAGCAGCGGGACGTAAAATAAGGCGAGATGATCCACTGATTCATTACGCCACTAGTGCATACAGTTTTGAGCCAGGATGGGCAGAGAATTTCGAGTAGATCTATGTATGATATTTAGTAGTGAATACTCATTGGATGCCCAAAGTTAAAAAAAAGGAAAATAAAACGGGAAAAAAAAGAAAAAAGTTTCACGTTCTTGCCGGGATTCGATCCTTGGTACCCGTGCGTCATAGACCTACCGAGTCTTGTTAGGCCAAACGCTATTGGATTTTTAAGTCCAAATTAGTGAACGCTTTTCAAGTAATCAAAAGCAGTGCTTTCTTGTCGCGACCGTAAGATTTGATTTGTTGATTTTCGTACATGTGTGAGTGAGGTGCGGTGGACCTATTCGTACATAGCTTACGGTGGAGCGCGATGTCATAAGAGTGTGCGTGTCGGGCAAGCACTCGGCGTGCTGCTTTTTCGTAGAAAGAAACACGTCGCGTTCGCGCGGATTGAAACGGATTTAAGCGCGGATTTGTAATATTTTGTTTTTATGAAAATATAAATGGACGAATAATGATATTTAAGTCGTTTTTTTTTTTTTTTATCCGATGAGGAAGGCAAACGAGCAGTGGGTCACCTGATGGTAAATTATCGTGCTTTTTTGCTTCACAGGGATGCACGCCACTGGAGATGATGATGATATTGAAGATTTTCATATATAGGTACAGCCCTGTACACAAGCTCGTCGATAATTGTTAATATTTTGCGGGCAGGATGAAAGACCAACCAGTGTTCCTAGTTGATGTTTCTTACCATTCCTTAACTTTAGTATAGTTACTTGTAGTTTCGTAGGTTCGTAGTGTATTAGATAAGACTGTTGGTGAGGCAGTGTAAATAAATTGCTAAAAAACACTTTCAAGCAATGTCTTCATGCGCTCTATCATTCCATTTATTTGTGGCTTGTAAGGACCATCAGACTCCGGACGAGTGGCGAGACGACTTCAGTGGCGAGACTCTAACTCTTAAGCATGCTTGTATCAAGTTTGAGTAACGGTATGTAGAATTAAATATAGTGTCTGACGTGGCCTTTGGGGTGCGTCAGTTAGGGTTTGTAATTGAGAAAGTTTAAAGATTAACAGGTGAGACGGCGGTTGGAGTCGGCATATGGCTTACTTTATTGCAAAGGGGTCTTAAAGACCGGTTTGAAAAAGGAGTTGGGATTAAACTAATTGAAACAACCGTTTCAAGTATTATGAAGTTTGCCAATGGAACTTGAGGTTTTATAATTCATCTGTTCATTCTGATTATGATTTTGCATAGTGATATGAATGTATCGGATCTTATAGAAAGGAAAGAACTGTTTTATAGGTCGTATGTACAAATTATCAATTAGAGTCTCTAATTATTAGACCTTTAAACGCGTTAACCTTGACACAAAAATGTAGATAGTTGTATTTTCAAAAAGCATGACAGGTTTTGCTGCCTCTGACACAATGAAGATGGAAGTTTTAATTAACCGAGTTGCAGCTTATTTTGCTGCCGATCCACTTTAAACCCAAAGGTGGTGCCATCTCCATTTCTACACGGTAAATACTGCAGTTCCACTTCACAATTTAGTAGTCTTACCTGAAGACCAACATTGTTGAGTAGCAATGTGTCTTCACTGACATCTAAAGGCAACCCATTTCTAGTCCACTTTAGATCCACAGGCGGCGCTGCCTGCGGTGGTACGCAGTGAAGAGTGATGCTGGAGCCAGCTTCGATGGTTGCTGACTGAGGGTGTTGGGTGAACTGCTTCTTTATATCTGTGAAGGTAATGTGGTGATGAGTTTCTTCAGGCAAATGAAAGTTGAAGTGATGCATAAAGTAGCGCATAGAAACTAGAAATCAAGAAACGACGGAGACGATATCGGTATAGATGATAATAGTGCGGGCTTGCATTAGGTCACGGACCAACCACCCTCTGGATACCAATTAAATGTCAGGGCGAACGTTTCCGAAACGCATATGCTCATTTGCACCTATAAATCTCTCTAGCCTCGAATAGCGGCTCACTTTCGACCGGATGACAAACGAGATGACAACTATGAACCAATCACGACGCACTCCCCCGGCCCGCTCACCGCGGCTTTTTTCGTAATGACTTTCAAAGTAAATTATAGAAGATGCGGTGTCCAGAGGGTGGTTCGTCCGTGCACTAGGTAGAATAATTGGTCAAATTGAAATACGACCGGAATCATAGTGGACACAAGTTTTAGATAATATTTTTTATGTACCTAAGAATTGTAAAATTATCAAAGTAATTAGGGTCAAATAAACTTGTGGTTCTACTGTCGCTCATAAAGGAATTAGTAAGATATTCCGATTTAAAAATAAAGCTTCGTAATTTAATTTAAACATTCCATGGAATTTCATAACGAATGCAACTACCGAATGTTTATCACCAAAAGCAGTTTTAACGCAGCCTTTTTCAGAGAAACTCCCTTCTATCTCCGACTTCTAAATATTTATGGCCTTCCTCAACCATAACCCATTAACGATTCGCACCCCAAATAATAGTAAGCATTGAGCATTGTATCAAAAGCAAAGTGCTCAAGTTAACGAGCGGAAGCAATGCTTCCTCACAGTAATGGCTACCCTCGGGGCGGGGGTTCAAAATGAGCACTATTCCCGAATTAGCATGGGAGTGACAGTTATTTTAAGTTTGGTTTACAGAAATACACTGGGATAGAAGGAACAGACAGGGCCGGGAGACGAGTCGGTAGGCCTCCAAGATAGAGCGACGACCTAGTAAAGATTGCGGGACCGCGGTGGATGCGGAAAGCACAAGACCGGTCTGAGTGGAGAGCCGCGGGGGAGGCCGCCGGCCAGCAGTGGATGTCAATCGGCTGACATGATGATGATGATGATGATGATGAGAAGGAAAAAGTTTGTGTAATGGAACGAACTGAATCGTGACCCACTGTGGAACCTTTTCGTTGAAAATGTCATGGTGACAAACAATCCCTATCATACTCTCTACTACAGGCGTCATACCTAAAACACTCCACACAAGCCAACGGACACTCAACATGCATCCATCCACTTACACGCTATTACAAAAAGCAGTCATCCTCAACACATGCCGCATAGTTCGCAAGTTTTTATCCATGGATTAATCTATCATTATCATCATTATATTATATAAGCACTTAGTTAAAAGCACTTGGCTTAGGCCCGTGCAATATTTTACCTCTTAGGAGAGAAATAAGTGTGTAAAAAGAATAAATAATAATAATATTTTATTGCAGACCGTGGTCCATAGATTGTTAGTAATGCATAAGTGTTATTTTCTAGGGATTAGTATCAAATACCTACGCAAAATGTTACACGCTCGGTTCTCACACAAATCTGTGACCTCTTTCCTTCCAGCCCGATATGGGTCTGTGGTTTGCTTGTGTGAGTGCGACTTCATTTGGCTTCGGGAATGTGTGTTTCTTATTTATTTATTTATTTTATTCAGGAAACCAACCAGCCTTAATTAATAACAGTTGTATGCCTTGGTATAATGTTACATGGCGAATAATAGGTTGCCACTGTAGATAACATAGTGACAAGAACGTGTAAGCATACTTTACTGTGACCAAAAGTTAACAATTTGGAGACATTACTATGTTTTTATTTTAAATCTGTACTCGTAGATTTAACTAAGTATGTAATTGGAAAGACGGAAACTTCAGTCTAGTTATTAGTATTACCCGCCATTATTTACTTTTTAAGCGACTTAAAAATAATTAAGTTTCCAAGTAAAAATAACACGAAAATAATTCTGTTCTCATTTCCAAATCCAATAGCCATGTTCTAAATACGCGAAGCCGTTTCAATTCAGACATGTCTACTATCAGTTAATAAACCGGCGGGGACTGTCACCGCGTCATACCCCGTGACGCCTGACGTCTGACGCCTGACGCCTGACACTCTGATGTGACAGCCCGATGAGATGGGAGTCTGAAGACAAAGTTACGCGCGTGGTGTTGACAATTTGGTACGACTTTATTTTTAGTGTTCCTTCATTACAGTTTTTAGGAAATTGTGCAGCGGCAGAAATGCTGACGACAGAGTGCTGCTATTTTTAGAAAGCTTGGCGTTAAAAATTTTCCTTTTTTTTATACGACGAGGAAGGCAAACGAGCAAGTGGGTCACCTAAGTGTCACCACTGTCCATAGACACCCGCTACCCTGGAGGATTGCAGATGCGTTGCCAACTTATAGAGCTAATACGAAACGCCTCTTGTGCCCGTAATTACACCGGCTGTCTTACTCTCCACACCGGAACACAACAGTGCAAGCACTGCTGCTTAGCCGGTGGATTAGCGAGTAAGATGGTGGTAGCGATCCGGACGGACCTCGCACAAGGTCCTACCACCCGCAAAACTGCTGTTGTTCAGTTAGTAATTGTTTGAACAAATATACTTACATAAAAAGTTGGTAGCTATTTATCTATCACCGCACGAATATGAACAGGGAGCGTATTAAAGAAGAAAACCGATTGAAAGTAATAATATTAATGATAATGACTATAGAATTTTCAGTTGCCTGGTATGGATTTGTACTTGTATCTCGCTTTCTTTACTTTTAAAGACAAATTCAAAGTGGTTTATTTGCACTTTATTGGCAGCATTAAACTTAATAACCAAACCTTTATTAACGCTATGTACAGCGCTCAGAATACAGAATAAACCAGAAGCTGCGTGCAGTCATAATCGCACGCCGCGGAATGAGTCCATTTTTTATCGATTTCGCTACCCGTTTAGCTTGAAATTTAATCATATTCTGTTTTCTTTAAGCCCGACGGCATTTCTGAGGGTAGAGCACCACTTTACGAATGCTGCGTAACGTAAAATCGAATAGTAAACGTTGTCGAGTTTGTATGACGTTTGGAACAGCGCCCGCCCGTGAGCGTATCTGGAACTAAAATTTAGTATGAGGTTTCTCGATCTCGATACGATAACCGTAACGTTACGCAGTATTCGTAAAGTCGTGCTCGACCCTCTGTACGTAACGACGTCATGAAAAGGGATTCATTAGTATTGTCATTCGTACAACACGTCACGATACGCTGCGTGCTCGGAGATGACTGCGCCAAACTACTCTATTTAAGAGTAGTTTTAGTTGCCTCACTTTTAGGCGCGCTCGCGGGTTCTGGTTTGTTCTGTATTCTGAGGTACAGTATATACACCATAGTTCGCTGGGTTCGCGGAACGTTTCCCTTCCCAGCACCTAGACAATAGTCATTGTCTCTATTTCTCATTATTTTCATGTGTATTGTTAACACGAAGGGGTTTTTATTTGCTGTGTGAATTATTAATATTTTTTATAGTTTTTATAAATCTGCCACATAAACATTTTTTGTGTTTATCAATTTATCAACTAAAACAATGATTTTGCTCACCCACGACCACGAAACGCGCGTTTTTGTTAGTGGTCGCGGGTGAGCAAATTATTTGATTTTGATTCATATATTTATATGGCAAAGTCACTCCTTGTTAAATAAAATAAATGAAATAAAAATATCGTGGGAAAATATGACACCAATTGATTAGTCTAAAATGAAGTATTCGTAGAGCTTGTGTTATGGTACATACAAGGCAAAGGAATAACATACTTAGGTATATAGATAAATATATACTTAAATAGATATAAAGACATCCAAGAATCTAATGAGAGCAGAGAGGATGCAAAGGGAGCCTTGTTGCTTTCTATTAGTAAAAGAATGTTGATTGGTTCAGTAGTTCCAGAGATTACAGCCAAGAAACAAAGTTAACCTCTTTATTCTAATAGTATTGAATACTGTATAGATGGTATAAATTAATAGGTGCAGACGTATAGATTTCATTGCTTTATGAGAAACTTCAACAAAAGTTACTCGAAGTGAATGAGTAATGTCTTCCGACAACAGCTGAAATCGATTTCGCCTCATGACTCAAAATCGATGGCGTACGAAATTGTAATTCACTCGGCAACATTTTGATTGGTTAATGCATATAAACATGGCGGTATTAAATGTGCGAGTCCCTAAATTACTGAATTACCATAATTATTCATCTGCAAGGAAATAAGGGATGGCCGTAATTTGAATTTAACGAAACGGCAGCGGATATTTCATTAATGCGTTTTAAAATTATTGAGTAGATTCGAATCAGTCGATTTGATGGAGTTACTCGCTGTTTTGATTGATGGGTACCACAGACCACACCCAAAATTCAGGGTTTTTTCGTAGGTTTATTTGATGAAGCGTTCAATTTTGGACCGCTAGTGAATAAACTAAAAACAATTAGTTTGCTCAGCCGCGACCACACTTGAGGAATAGCTACGTCTGTTTGACAAATGCAGTGCCCTAAGCACGACTTGTCGAATCCTGCGTTACGTTACGGTTATCGTATCGAGATCGAGAAATCTCATACTAAATTTTAGTTCCAAATACGCTCACGGGCGGGCGCTGTTCCAAACGTCATACAAACCCGTTATAGTTTACTATTCGATTTTACGTGACGCAGGATTCGACAAGTCGTGCTTAGGGCACTAGTATGTTTCCATGCAACATCTCCACTGCTAAAAGAATCAGCACATGTCACACAGACCAACTATCACCACCACCACTACAATACTATACCTACGATGACGCGTTTCGGCATTCTCTAGCTACAAGGCAATTCTCAAAGCAATATACAATGACAATGCAAAGAAAAATCCGTTAAGCAGCTGGACTTGAACCAGCAACCTCGGTAATCCGTACCACCGAACTAATCGGTACCGGTATCGGTATCGGTACGGATTACCGAGGTTGCTGGTTCAAGTCCAGCTGCTTAACGGATTTTTCTTTGAATTGTCATTGTATGTTGAATTTCATTCTATGAATGTTTCATAAAAATAAAACCAAAAATAATCAATAAATCGATTATTTTCATTAATTCTCAAAGCACCAAAACAACCGCTCAACATGCTACCAGTTACGTACACTAGTGTTAGTAGTGGACAGTTGATTGATTTGGTGTTGATATCAAACTCCGATGTGTTATGTTAAACTAAGATTCGTGGGTTTTGAAGTTAGGTTACTTACAGAGAGGGATGGTTCTTGAAAATTCTCATACCCTGGCGCCACTTATCTCAACAAATTTCGACCAAATCGACTGAAATGACTACTTATCTCAAGAAATACCCAAAAACTTCAGTGCTTGGCCTACATTGATTAGATGCTTTCAATACATTAAATCCTAATTGTTATCATTAGTTCAAAAACAGACTTAAGTATGGTTAGGGCCAAAATTGCTTCAAAATTATTGGGAAGTATGGAAGTGCAGATTAATCTCTATCAATCTGTTAACTAGTATTAATTTCAGTTCTAGCAAAAAAGGTATACTCACAAGCATATTGAATGAAAACAGCCTGACTCCGAATCTTGCCTTTACTATTCCACGCATAGCATTCACATCCAAACTTTCCCCCGAAATACTCATCAATCTCATTCCTGGTCACATTCAGTTCTGTTTCCACCACCCTCACTCCATTCTGAGGGTCTACGTGATCAAATTGTACAGCTTTATTATTCTTAACGTCATTGCATTTGAAGAACACTTCCAGAGCATTAGCAGCTCTGCAAAGAATGCTGGCTGGTTTTGATCTGAAGACGTAAGAGTTCTTGGGTTCGATGAGAAATATCGGTAGACCATCGATGGTCTCGTCATTTTCTGGCAGCGGTATGTAGTCGTCCTCTTCGGGTTCTGGTTTTATGTCTGACAAGTAAGGGTCGAAGGTTAAGAGACCATCTGGATGGATGTATTCGGGTCTCGTTTCTTTTTCTGTTGTCTGTTGGAGATCTGAAACAAGTTTACGAGGTTCGCTTTAGGATTTTCTTACACCGAGAACTTGTAGTTAAGGTTTACCCAGAGGAAGGATTACGAATTAGTCCCAAACATGTCGCGCTGTACTCGACGGACATATGTGAATGATCCGTTCATTTCACTATGATTGAATCTCACAGAAGCCTGATGATAAAAGAAGGTTTTTTATTATACTAATACTTAACGAGGCTCTTTGTCTCGTAGAAAAAAAAATGTCATAATGTAATGGTTATTCGAATGCTTGTTTGTCATAATTTTTCTGCTACTGAAAGTGAAAACATTTTGGAAAATATTTTACATTGGCTACGTGGAATAAGTAAGGTTATTTTACGAAAGGCACTAGACCGGTTTGAGTGGAGACCATTGGGGAGGCCTATGTCCAGCAGTTGACGTCTTTCGGCTGACATGATGATGATGGTGATGAGATCTATTTTATAAATTTCTTTAAAATTGGACAGATCCATAAGCGTAGTAGTGATAAAGGGAACAATAAAATAAAAATAAATAATAATATTATGAAACATCCAAGACCCGAGAACAAACATTCGTATTCATCATACAAACATCTGCCCCCCGAAAACTAACTAATAGACGAAACTAAAAATATAAAAAAACAAAACGATAAACGAACGAACGAATAAAAGAAACTAATTTGAGTAGAATCCTTGAGTAACTTAGTTTATAGAGTAGGGTTTCGTAGAGCTGTTTAGAAGAAAATAGTAAAACAATTATGTGATATAAGAAAACCGGTTTTCCCAATAATCAAATAGGATGTGTAGTTACTAATTGGTACACAAGAAAACTTTCATGGTATGTAGGGTAGGTAGTTAAAGATAGATACAAAATCTTGTTAGATAGGTACAGTCAGCAGTAAAAGTAGCTAGCAACCGCAATGATCTGTACAAGCTCTTAATATGTCTTTAGATAACAATAATGGCATACTAATGTTTAAAATTATATTTTTTATAAACTCACTGAAACATGAATACACAGAAAAAAACCAGAAAAATGCCAACCCCGGGAATCGAACCTGGATCCTCGACACTCCGGGTCGTGTGCTTTTCCCCTAAACCTTGGACATAGAGGAAAGGCCGAATTTTTTTTTCCATGTATTCAAATCTTAGCTTGTTTTTATCACTTTTTGCAGTGACTAGCGCCATCTATGCGATTACTTCGTAAACCGAAAACAACGCACCCTTTCGAAACTTATCAGTTTACCCAGTTCATTACTAATGTTTGCCAAACTGATCCATTTTCCAAATGTTTCATTTCCCAGAACGCTTTTTTTCCGAATCTGTAAATATTTCAGGATTTTTGTAAAACAAACCTAACCTAATCTATAGGATTCTATGAGATGGCCCTGAAATATATTTATTTTCTGAAAAAAAAAAGCATTTTGGGAAACTGAATTAGTTAGGCAAACATTTTTTGCCCAAATTAATGGATCTCTTTAACAATATATATACAAAGAGCCGATCTTAGATAATTGTGACCGCTTCAGTTGCTCAGCAACTTTTACTGCTGACTGTACTGTAACATAATACGCAATAATAATCTAATGCAATCTTAGGTATCTAATCCAGTCTATGTGAACCAAATTACGGTAAGTCAGTATTAATTATAATATTTTTCGTATTACCTTTCTTACCTACAAAATCTGTTAAATAATTAACAGGTCATTAACAAATTTTGTAGGTACTTAATACGCTACTTAATTGCTACGAAATTACATATGTGTTACTTACTATAAAAATAATAATAATAGCATGATAAGATGATGCTTTATTTATTACAAATAAGTATGTATAAATGTATTAAAGTTTCCCTTTTACCTGTTTTTGAAATTTTTTCCGTCATTTTCCTTATTTTTATCTAAAAGATTATTACGTAAAGCACCATAATTCATCAGGACGTTTTCTTGTTTCCGACAGGAAATATAAAGTATGATTTAGGGAGTGATGGCACCGGTACCCGGTCGCGTAAATTCCCCCATTTAGGGAATAAAAGGGGGGATTTGGGGCCAAAATATGGCAATAAATAAATGGGGCACATTGTAAAAATAATATTATTATTTGCTAGGTATGTTGCGTCGGTCGAAATTGCAGGTTTTAATGTTGGACTGTTTTTTTTTTTTAGTTTTTTTTTATTCTGTTATGTAGTTTTTTATTATAATTAAATTAAATCTTTTCCCATTTGGTTTAAAAAAAAAGGAAAACAAGCATTTGCAACTAGTTCAATTTTCAAAAAAATACTGAACGGAATATTTTCTATAGAGTAGGTAGGTATCTTGATTATTATTTTTATAATTGGGTCCTTAAAATATTAATTAGAATAAAAAAACATAAAAAATATTTACCTCCATTTCGTTCCTTCCCAACAGACATCACTATAAACAACAGAACAACACACACAACACCCCTATCCAAACACATAACTGAAAAATGCCCGAAAAGCCAACAAAATCCACTTTTATTTCCCAAATTTAGCACTGGCCCTAAAACCTCGCATTGCATAAAAATCCACTGCAAAAATTCACTTCTATTTTCAAACTTCGCTACGCTCCATCATTTGTCTTATATTCCGCTTTTTGAATTCCGAATACGTTCCGATTCCGCATTTGTTACGACGCAATTCCGCTTTTTGAAAATGTCTAACGACACGCTCGTCATTTGTTTTTGATAAATTTTTTTTCGTAATGCACGTGTTCGGGTTACCGTGAGAGGAGGGCGCGTGAACTCACCACGGGAGCTAGTGCCATACTAAATATACATGGAACGGAACGGGTCTCGAGCCCAAGTGTGTTATTAAATCTTTTAGCCGCCTTTAATTACTGGGCAGGTTCGCTGATGCTTATCACGAGGTTTAATTGTAACTTATTATAATTGATGCCCGTGTAAAGGTTTATTTGCTTGGTCAGTTTAGACGTGAGAACTTAATTAAATAAGGTAATGAATTTAAATTAACGCACTTAAAAAATAGAGTCTTTGTGAGAGCCAAAAAACGGCCTGCTCTACATTTTCCATTACAAAAAAACACAGTAATTCACACATTTTTATCTAAATTCAAACCGTCTTAGAATTTGAGACTGGTTACGCCATCTGTCACTATTATTAGCAAACTTTAAAAGCTCAATCACTTCCTTGAAAAGCTGCTGCACTCGACTATCTCGTAATTTGGAACAACTAGCGCCATCTGATATTTCATACGTCAAACACGAGAAGCTGAGTCACCCTCTTGTTTTTTCGAAATAGTAGTAAGTTCTAGTACTTGTTAATAGGTGTCGCTGTTTTCTTCAATGGGTTAGCCTCGTACTATACTAGTGCCTTCTGAAAATCGCTAGATGGGGCTATTAAGAGCTAGTTGAGAAGCTAGTTGAGGAATTGGGTTTGTCAATTGGCGTCAGTAAGGTTGCTAAAAGATTTCTAGGAGTAAAATGCTGTGTAGAGAGTTTTGACAACCCCGCGGTAGATGGGGTTAGTATTAGCTGATTTATTAAGTATCCAGTATAGTTGTTTGTAAACTCTTACTTTTCGATTTTTCCTAAGTATTAGACGCTAATAATAATTACTAAAACGCGTGGTCTTTATTGAACTGAGAAATTTAGATACAAACATAATAACATCATTTATAGATTTTTTTCACTTTTAAATTTTTTCTTCGTTTGCACTAGTTTACTAGGGTTGTTAGCGTGTTTTATAAGAAGTAGTCTGTGTCTCTGTTCCGTGGGAATTTGTGAAAATCAGTTCTTAGTGTACCTATCTTAAGACACTCGAGGTTAGTATATGACTGCTAAATTGAAGTCTCCATCTTCTTGGTTTATAAAGTGCGTTGTCTGTATGGCAGTCAGTATGTATGTAACGTTGCTGCTTTATAGATATTAAATTATTTATTTGCATAGGTAATAAAGACAACGCCAGAATTAAATTTTCCTGCTAAGCTAATAAAATGAGCACAAACTGATTTCCAAAATAATTTCAATAGTAAAACACGACCGCGCCAAACAAAATATGCACATTTTTCTCCGCGAATAATTTCCCGCATTCCTCCGCAATTTGAAATTCCAAATGATTGATTCCAAATTCAAACGTAACTCCCGCGTTGCCAACATTGACTATTGATTGCACAAAAGGCGTTGGACGGCAAAGCGTATTCTCAATTCGAATTTATTCCGCTGGTATCCTTTTGAAGGTGTACGAGTAAAACATGTAAGTAGCTCCGTCACATTTTCGTATTCAAAACAACATTTTGCGTCACTTTTCCGCTTCTTGAAATACCTATACTCCATTTCTTTCCTTTCAAGGTGCGGAAATTCAAATTTGGCGGGTTCGCGAGCCTTTCCGCTGGATTTTGAAGTATAATGAGCCTTTAAAAGGTTGAGCAATCAATAGGAATATCAAAGGATGTTTTTGACGCCAGTATTTTTTCCGACGTTTACTTTGCTGGCAATTTGGTGCGATTTGCGTAATTTTCTTGTCTTCACCGCACCTACCTTTCGCACTGCTACAAAATTTGCCTAGATATCCATACATAGCGGGCGATTGGAATATTTCAACTTTAAAAATCTTTGAATTGCGGTGATAGGTGTTTTCTTTGTGAGTTTGTCATTGCTTCATCGCCGTAACATCTACAACAACATTGATTACCTCAGTTGAACGTCCTAAAATGTAAATGGCTGTTATATATACTATATATATACTGAATTTTTAGATATTTTTCCTTGACATTGTTTTTATATTATTTTATATTATATTATTGACTTTATTCTTAATGTACTTAGTTATTAATTATGCTGTGACGATCCCTATTGGAGATATGGTTTTTTGTGGTGTAGTGTTTTTATAACATTATTTTAATATATATTTTTTGCCTTGACAACTCTCTTCTGGGGACGAAACTATTTTGACATTGTATTATTATTCATTGTTTTATGACTTATTATTTTCGTTTGTTTATTTCATTTATTGACGATCTCAACAGAAATTCTTATATTTTCGACATGTAGTATTTATATAATGTAACTTTAATGTTGAGTAAATAAATAAATCTAATCTAAATCTAAATCTATAGGTACCCTTAAATTATCTTATCTTACCTAATTTACTGTATCAAAATTCAAAGGTCCCCAGGGGCTTTTTTAGAAGTCACTTTTAGTCTATTCTTACTAAGAAAAGCGCCACAAGAAACTCGACAGGAATTCTAACAACTTTTTTTTAGAAACCTGTTTGGGTTGCCAACATTACACGTGACCTACAGTTTCTAAAAGAGTACCTATTGAGCTAAAATACCTACTAAACGAAAGAGCTGCAGTCGAGTTCTTCAATATCTATACACAGACCTTATTGCCAGTGCATAAGGTCTCTGTTTAGATATTTATGAACCGTTGGCTGTACAGATATTGGACAACTCGACAGTAGCTCTTGTACGAACGAACCGTTGCCTGGCAGAAACCCGATAAAGGGGGGACTACGGAGACAAGTAAAACTTAAGTTAATCCTTATTTCGCGGGTGGACAAATTGTGACCACTTCAGTAAGGTAAGACCGGCTCGAGTGATTTGGGGACGTTTACAACACACGACTTAGATGCTTAGGAACTATTATTATATTTAATCTACACACATATCATAAGTCCTCTATAATTCGTTCAGAAACCGTAGAAAATGACCAGCATTGCAGCACGACGACGCCTTCGCCGCCAGCCCCAGCACCACCACCACACCAGCAGTAAAGTAATAGTCATTACGACATCAAATTCGATATCGTAATGACTTTTCGATATCGAATTCGATATTTCGAATTTGAAAACCAACGTAATTTACAATCATAGTGAAATAAAACGGATCACTCACGTACATAAGTCGAGTTCAGTCCGACATATATAAATAATAATGTGATAATTTACAATAAAAAAAAACAGTTTACGAAACGTCAGCTCGGTATATTTGTCTATGATTAAAAATAAACAGTCAAATTCGTGACAGGTATGGGTATGATAATGCCTTCGGCTTCTGAACCCATCTTAAAGTACCTGTAATATGTGTGTAGATAAAGTAATGTATGCAACTCCACATAACTAGGCCTTAAAACACTCGTGTGATCCTATTATGAAACTCAGCTTCGCTTCGTTTCATAAAAACACACTCGTGTTTTAACAGGACCCTCATTATGTAGCAGTTGCATAAACTACTATTAAATACTCACTAAAACAAGAATACAGAGAGATAGCACTTTTTTTGAAAAAGCCGAAGTAAATATAGATAAGTACATAATGGTATAGTAGAAAAGCCTTTCCCACAGGCCAGGTAAAAATTTATCTTATGAATGACAGTATCATAAACATTTTCACAGAGGAAATCTTTTCTCACTTCAACTAAGTATAACTACTTATTTGAAAATGTATGTTCTAGAATGTATGTGCTACCTGAGACTGCTACATTGTATCCTGGAGAAGGAATGGAATTCCCTGCCTGTGTCTATTCTACAAACCATACCTGTAAAAATAAAACTTGAAAATAGAGAAAAAACACGATAAATCATGAAACTACCGTGCGGCTCAATCATAGTGAAACTAAACGGATCACTCACGTATATAAGTCAAGTTTGGCCCGACATGTTTGGGACTAATACGTAGTCTTTCCTCTGGGAGCGCACGACCCAGCGGCAGACGCACACTGTCGCCTAGTAGTCGCGCGAGCAGAGCCGCGGCTTGATGGTGAATAGGTATTTACTAGGCAAGCATGCTCCATCTCCCACATCTTCGCTTACCATCAGGCGTGATTGCGGTCATTGACCTACAATGTATTAAATAAAAAGAATTGTCAATTCCTAAATTTTTAAAATAGATCGTACAATCTAAAATCCCGACGTACCGCATCGCCAACCCTATCACGTGCGACCAACTACCGCCCCCCGCGCCCCTCGGCCCTCGCCCCCCAACTGTTCGAATCTGGGGGACTAACTCGGTCAGGGCTGCCACAAGCCAGCTTAGCGATACAAAAGTGATTCCCTGTCCATTTCGTAATCGACACGATCCCCGCGGAGAAGTTTATTGACGAAACACGCAATGAATGTTAGACAGTGGCAAATAGTCGTGGTTGGGTCGTAACCCGCTTACGCCTTTGCTGATCATGGCTTAGTCCTCTAAGTGGACAGTTTTAAGGGGATTAGTGGGAATATTTCTTTGATTGTGTGTTTATTGTTTTGGAATACGGAATATAAAGGTAGGGTAAGTACCTACTCTCACATATAAGCCGATTATTAGCTATCTTTCTTTTACTCGTATTTTATGACGAGGGATCTAATTTCCGCAGTAATTGTAGGTATAGCTAATTCCAAATATTCGATGTGAGACAAATTTTCACAACACAGAACATTAGTTAGCTTAAAGCATTTGCCAAACCGAAGATTAACGCAGCCCTTACGTGACGTCACTTTTGTGCATCAAGTTTTCTTCATACATTTCGTTTCGTAAACACGTCGTCAGCGTTCTGAGCATCCGTGTGGCAAACTGTAAGACACTGAAATGTTTCTTGCCTAAAAGGAACGTATTTTATCTTGGAGTAGGAAGGCAAACGAGCAAGCGGGTCACCTCATGGTAAGTGACCACCGCTGCCCACAGACAAATGCACCATCACATTAATTGCAGATGCTATTAACTATATAACTTAGACGGATAAGATGAAATACCTACTTATGCCCGTAATTTCCTCGACTGTCTTAATCTCCACACTTGAACACAACAGTGCAAGCACTGATGCTCAGTGGCAAAGGGGCGAGCACGACTTTACGAATGCTGCGTAACGTTACGGTTATCGTATCGAGATCGAGAAACCTCATACTAAATTTTAGTTCCAAATACGCTCACGGGCGGGCGCTGTTACAAACGTCATACAAACTCGATAACGTTTACTATTCGTTTTTACGTGACGCAGCTTACGAATATTCGTACTCGGGCCTCAGGATTAGCGAGTAAGATCCTACCACCCGTAAATGTTCCTCGATATATCAACAAACCACTTCCAACGCTCATATCATAGAGGTACACTAGCTTTCGCCCGCGGCTTCTCTCCCGTGGTAGAACTTGATCCCGTGGGTATTTCGAAAAATCCCGCCCTACTGCGGGCGTACATTATAAAATAAACCTCTATGCCAAATTTCAGCTTTCTAGGTCCAGGGGTTTGTTCTATGCGTTGATAGATGTCAGTCAGTCACGTTTCTGTTTTATTATGTTTAGCCGTCATAAGACTTCGAATAAAGAACATCCCTAGCATTAATAGAATAGAGGGCAGCGACCTCTCCATCATTTTAGTACAAATTTAAAACAAAACCCACTTATTTCGCCCGCCCCGTTGTCCCTGGACACACTATTTCAATCAGAAATCAATCGGCTCGAAGGTTCACACCCAATATTTCCTAGCGACGGCTAAAAACGTAAAACCCGATACGGTATTGCTTTCACAGCGAAGTGGACATTACTAGAATATTGTGGATAAGACGACAGCTTTTTAAATAATTTATTGAATCAGACGTTACTTTGCGGAGGTAGGATTTATGAAATAAAAACAATTACTTTGCTCACCCGCGACCACAAGAGATAACTATTTGTTTCTATGCAAAACCTCCGCCTCCACTGCTACACGAATCAACACATGCCACACAGACCCAACTATCACCACCACCACTAAACTAAACGCTGACGCGTTTCAGCACTCTCCACGAGGCCATTAACGAAGCACAACAACAACCGCTCAACATGCCACCATGAGTAGTGGAAGTGGTGGCATGTTGAGCGGTAACCCGAAGTCCATGGTGTTAACATATTATGTCAATGCCTTAATGTCCGTTCGAGCACCAGCTTCTCTCCGGTCTCATCCAGACTATTCCCCTCGCTGCTGGGTCAGCACCAGCGTAACGACTTTAACAAAATATGATTTGCCGAATGAGAGACGTTTTAGCGACGCTTTTTATTCCCGCGAGGCAGCGCAGACGGCTCGGCCGCGAATATGGAAGGGTTGGCAGCGGGGAATATGGACTTCTACGGTGACAGTTGAAATTGGGTTGTGACAGCGTGTGAGATGACTTGGATTACGTTATAGAAGGTCGAGTTTTGTGGCCAATGAAGCCAACTGATTACAGATGCAATACGATACATCGCAAGGATTCATCATTGAACACTACATTTTTGACGACTTAGTGGTTAGAGACCCTGACTACAAACCTTGAAGTCCCGGGTTCGATCCCGGTAGGGTAAGATGTCTGTATGATGAATACGAATGTTTGTTCTCGAGTTTTGGGTGTTTAATATGTATTTATGTATGTAGTTTTCTATATAAGTATATTTGTCCGTATGTTTGCCCAAAACACAAGCTCCGCTTAATTTGGGACTAGGTCAATAAAATTGGTGTCAATTGTCCCACGATATTTATTTATATTTTACATAACAAACTAAACAGAAAAGGTACAAAGTAATACAACGTAGCAATGAGCGATCTTGTAGCTACAGAGCGATCCCTACCAGGCCACCGTAGTGATATAAAGGTAAGAACAGATTAAAGCAGGTGGTGCTATTTAGATTTTTTTAGATAATGCATTTAAAGGTAACTTAAACGAATATATATGACTTAATTACAATTAATGTCGATAATAACAGGTAAATGAACATGCAAGTGAACAGATAGTTTATGTTTTAAACATAAGACAGATTTAGCGCGCCTTCAGTTTATTCCATAACCGTACCTATAGCATGTAACAGTAAAAGAATACACATAGAATTTGGAATTATAACCTAACAAACATAGAAAAGTTGAATAACCCCCGACATTGCTTACTGCTTAGGGATAAGCCCGCCTTATTGTACTAAAAAAACAGGATACAAACACAATTTACAAAAAAAACAAATTCAAGTACAAAGGCGGGCTTATCCCTAACACTTTATTGTACTAAAAAGTGTTTACTTACTTACTTACATTGTTATTTCAAACTTCAATATTTCAAAAACGGGTGAACTAATTTTAATGAAACTTGCTAAGAATTATTTCGAATAAACTAGCTTTTGACTAAAAAAAACCGCATCGAAATCGGACCATCCATTTGGGTGCTGTGATGCCACAGATACACTTATAACACAACACCCTTCTTTTTCGTCGGCGGTTAAAAAGGAGGTACAGTTATTAGAAACAGACAAATGAATGAACATAAACTTAACATCAAGAGAGTCATCATCAGAGTGCAAGCAACGACTCTTAGCCAATCTAAAATTTAATCAAGTCTCGAGTAAGGTCTGGCATTCTCCACCAATGAGAGCCAAGCTACTGCTTGTGATTGACGGAAGTTGACAGATTGACCTCACTCGACATTACACTAGCGATCCCTCATTAGTAGAAACAGGATTTAAGACAAAGTATAAAACAAAACATCACGTCTAATACATTATAGGCACCCTGCAATATGAACCCTCAAGCTTGCCCATTTCACAGCTAAGCGAGTTACTTTTTTCACCAGCTCATCTGCGCCCCCTAGCGGGTGTAATTGACTTACCTACCGCCGTCAGCTTGGATCGATAGTGTTCCGTAGTTTGCTCTAGTTACTACTGTGACTTTAGGTTCTTATACGTTTTAACCCCCGATTAAAAAGAGGGGTGTTATAAGTTTGATACGTGTATCTGTGTATTTGCCTGATTAAGTAATTAAGTAAAGAAACTAAACTCAAAGCGCTTAGTTGATGCAACTTGTGACCAAAGGGCTGGCAGTTTTCTCTCTCAAAGAATCAGCATCGCTATTCAGCGAGGCAACGCTGCCAGCCTTTTGGGCACTATGCCACGGGGCCTTATTTAGATTTAATTTAGTTTTAAGTTGTAGTTTATTTAGTTTAAGCTTAGATTTAATGTCATTGTAAATTGCTTTTATTATGTAAATAAAGTTATTATAACTCAATGTAGATACAATTATCATATTCATAAGGTCCGCAATAAACTTATGTGTAAAAGTGCCTTCATCGCTTCTATGCGAGCTTTTAATAACTTACCTGTTGAAATAAAGTCACTCGATGGTAAAGAATTTAAGACTAAACTAAAACGTTGGCAAATTAATAAAGCCTTCTATAATATGAGTGAGTTTTATACTAAAGTATCTTGACTAACTGATGCATGTGTTAAGTTTATTTTGTAAGTTTTTCTAATATTGTACGTCTGTGATGGATAAGCTGTTGGATCTAATTATGCATTATCAACACCTCTGTAAACAGTCAAACATCAATAAACATTTTGTATTATTTTCTATTCTATTCTAAAAAAAACCTTTTTATTACAAGCGTTTATTTAACTTGCAATGTATTGTATGTTCGGATTGTTCTGGTCAAGTCTTGCAATTTAAATTTGGCCAACTTCCTGATGTTCGAGTTAGCTGATATTTTGCATAACTGTGTAAGTTCAGTGACAATGCAATAATCTGGTAGTGAAATTCTGGTGGGGCGGTCAGGATCGTCTCCACAGGAGAGAACTTCAACGGTTAATGGCATTGACTTGAAATTCGGTACCTATGGATATGTAAGTTGGATGACAATACACGTATAGGCAACTCCGTAAGTACAGTCCGCCAAAAAAGTCTTGTTGTAAAAATGAAATTTTTATGGCTAGATTTTTTAGATGAGAAAGAGAGACCAGTTAAAAAAGGCTGGTCCGATTTTTGTGGTCTTCGATTTCTTGGTTTTGTTTCCGCTGCGAATAGCAGAATAACAAAAATTCACGAAAAACTATCTAAAGTCGGCTACTTACTTAATGACAAAAATAAATAAAAATTTGGAATAGTTCATAAAATAAAATAAAAAACAATAAACCCCAGAACACACTTAAAGCGATTATCGCGCGGCATCATAACACGGTCCTAAGCCGTGCTAATGCGGCGGGCAGCGTCAAACACAATTTTACGGTGGAGCGCGCTCTGAGCCGATTGCGGGCGGCGCGAGACAAGCCGCTGGGGTCACCGGGAGCCGGGTAAGGCCTGATACGGTATAACTTCTTTTTTTAGCCTTGTAGAATACAATACAAAACTTTTTATTGAGAGAGAAAGATTTATTCACACTTTCCTTTGCTCACCCGCGACCACTAATGACAAATAGTTATATCTGTGCGGCAAATGTATGTTTCCATGCAACACCTCCACCTCCACTGCTACACGAATCAACACATGCCACACAGACCCAACTATCACCACCACCACTACACTACACTACAAAGTAGTGGAAGTGGTGGCATGTTGAGCGGTTGTTGTTGTGCTTCGTAAATGGCCTCGTGGAGAGTGCCGAAACGCGTCAGCGTTTAGTATAGTGGTGGTGGTGATAGTTGGGTCTGTGTGGCATGTGTTGATTCGTGTAGCAGTGGAGGTGGAGGTGTTGCATGGAAACATACATTTGCCGCACAGATATAACTATTCACACTTTGACAAACATGCACAAAAAAATGCAGACATTTTCGGATTTCATTGTATCGTCGACAAATGTTTCAAAACTGTTTCACTTCACCGCATTTTAATTTA
Source organism: Clepsis dumicolana (assembly GCA_963691665.1). Lineage (NCBI taxonomy): Eukaryota > Metazoa > Arthropoda > Insecta > Lepidoptera > Tortricidae > Clepsis > Clepsis dumicolana. The sequence continues at coordinate 15,742,391 of OY829510.1, forward strand.
ATCGAAAGCTATTCTCTGCTAAAATCAGGATGATTTCAGGATAATTTTATTATTTTTTGCTTAGGTTCGGTAAGTTTTTAAATCAAAAGGTTAATAATGTGAGTCAGAAAAAAAATGTTGGATAAATTTGTATTTGTGCCGCTTAACAATTTTTGAGATTATTCAACTTTGAAATGAAAATAGACTCGACTTTTGCTTTGCGTGTTCAATGTTGCGTTCAACGCGTAAAACAATGTTTGGTAATTAGATTATTTGATGTATAACCTAACCAACTTAGAAAAGTTGAAAACCCCCCGGCATTGTTGTTTCAAAGTTCAATATTTCATAAACGGGTGAACCGACTTTAACGAAACTTAGCTTAGAACCATCTCGATTAAACTAGCTTCAAACGAAGAAAAACCGCATCGAAATCGGTCTATCCGCTTGCGAGCTACGATGCCACAGACAGATACACGGGTCAAACTTATAACACCCCTCTTTTCATCGGGGGTTAAAAAATAGGCTTTAACATGAAATTACCTCTTTTTAACCCCCGACGAAAAAGAGGGGTGTTATAAGTTTGAGCTGTGTATCTGTGTATCTGTCTGTGGCATCATAGCTTCCAAACGGGTGGACGGATTTCGATGCGGTTTTTTCAGTCGAAAACTATTTTATTTAATCAAGATGGTTCTTAGCTAAGTTTCGTTAAAATCGGTTCACCCGTTTTTGAAATATTGAACTTTGGAATGACAATGTCGGGGGTTTTTCGACTTTTCTAAGTTGGTTAGGTTATTTTTCGTCGGGGGTTAAAAATTATGTACGTCATAAGTGTAGTTTTTATCGCATAAAATAAAACAACAGCGCGCTTCAATATACCTCCTCCATCCAGCGTGCACACAGCGTCCGAAACGGTAGTGGACACGTATTGGTTCAAGTGTAGGCGAATGTTCACGGATTAAAACATATCTCTGGGTGGAGCGCGGGCTTTACGCTGTTACGGTTTCAATAACGCTTATGTCTTAGTGTTAATTACATTTTGTGTTTTCACGCCGCGAAGTTGCGAATGTCGGGGGTTGAAACGTTTTAAAAGGGTAAAAGAACGCGATTCAAATGGTATGGACAGTACTGTTTCATCTTCTATAAAATAGCACCGTGACTGACTGACTGACAGACAACGCACAGCCTAAACCACTGGACCTAGAGACTTGAAATTTGGCAAACATTACCTGTAGAGGTGCACTAAGAAGGGATTTTTGAAATTCCCACGGTGTAGGGAACTAGCCCATTTTGAAATATTTCACGGGGGCATAAACTAGTTGGGAATAAAATAATTGAATAATTGGTAATACAGTCTGTGGGTATTTTTGCTGTATAAAAGGCGGAGGAGAAACGATTTTGACATAATGTCGAATAAAAATCCAAGTCTTCGATCTTGCGGATGCGAGCCGCCGTCTTAAAATTGAAGTGTTATTATTTGTTTTTTTTTTAAATAAAGTTTCAACATTTGACTCAATGACAAAAGTGTCTCTCAAAAGTATAAAGAAGATTAAACGACCGAACATTTTGTCCCCCAAATATAAACTGTAATTAATCTATTTATGAATACTACAATGTTCTTAGTAAAACAGCTGGCATCACCTACTATTTAATCAATGAAAAGCAACAATATAACGCATAAAAAATAATTAACAAAAAAAATCTTCATACAAACGCGGCCACCGTAAAACCGCATCAGCTTATGTCGAATAAAATTATTTATTTTATCGGCTTCGATAAAAGATAATCAGATTGTTTTAATTCGTCGATAAAAAACGGCTGGGAAATGTTGCACTTGTTCGTGCGATGTGGGAAAGAGAAGGCGCACTGTTGCTTACGTGGGAGTGAGATGGATGAAGTCGAGTATTCAATTATAAATAGTGCGCGAAATTCGGGCCGTTACTGATTAAATTAGGTATAGTTAAAGTGGGAAAAGCTTTCCCCTATCAAAATGTTTATGACATTGCCATAAGACTGATTTTTGCCTGGCCCGTGGGAAAGGTTTTTCTACTATATATAACTCTTTAAACATATATAAAACAGAGACGTGACTGACTGATCTATCAACGCACAGCCAAGCACAGCCCAAACCCCTGGACCTAGAAAGCTGAAATTTGGCATAGAGGTTCCTTTTATAATGTACGTCCTTCCAGAGGGTCCTGCTATGGCGAACTGTCCGTTCGTTTTTAGCCAGGGCACGGGTACGCGACCCCGGTTTCCTCGAGCTACCAGTATCATATTCCCCTACTTCCATGGTATTGGTATCCTTCAACCCTTACCTATCCCTTATTTACCTATTTCCTTTCTTTACGCAGTTTATCAGCGAGGCATTGTGGAAGGTCTAGGTGATAGACTCAGGTCTCACAACTATCACCAGACACTGCATCCGAATTCTCTTCTGGTCGTAGCGGTTCACCGTTCTATCAGAAAAAAGAGACCTAGGACGAGAGAGTGCACACCTGTGTTTGCGCGTATGCTTGTGCACTTCAATATCTCCTGCGTACCTGACTGCTTCCGAATCGTCACCAGCAGCGGAGCTGAAGCAGTCGCCGTGGCCGAAATCGGTCAAGGAGAATATATATATGTAATGTACGCCCGCGATAAGGCGGAATTTTTCAAAATTCACACGGGATAGAGAATTCTGCCACGGGAGCGAAGCCGTGAGCGATAGCTAGTTTATAATAATAATACAACCGTTCAACATGCAACCATTAGCACTACTCGTACCACCTACACCTACTAGTGAGAATCTTTTAATAAAAAGTAAAACCGCCTTTAAAAAAAACCTCAGAAAAAAAACGTATAATAATCTTCTAAAATAATAATAACAAATAAATAAAATAAAATAAAATGCATTTATTTCGGACAACAGACAGACGGACAAAACAGACCCCTTAATAATAAAATTCATCATCACTAGCCTTTTTCACTTCCCACTGCTGGGAATAGGCCTCCTCTCAGAATGAGAGAGCTCGGGCTAATATATATATATATATATTTTTTAAGTATATTTTCAAAACACTTGGGTCACTATTCCAAATTTTAAGCCGATAGCGCAGGTAGTTCCTGAGATAACCAGCTATGATAGCCAGACAGACTTACTCACACTCACGCCACAAAATTCGGAACCCTAATGAGTAAAAAAAATATAGAAAACCACAATATACAATACTCAATTCCACTCGATTCCCAACAACGAGAATCAACCACGTTCCCATAAAACAATCCGATTGGTATTAATTTCCAAAATGCCTCGCGCTGCACTCGAAATCATTTCCAAGTGTCCTTGTCACGGCGTCCCAGCCTTTAAAGTCTTCGATGACCACTTGCACCCCTTCACAAGGTTATACGTCCCCAGTGAGCAGCGAAATGTCAACCATGATTTGTAGAGGTTACAGCGTATGAGTTGCGTGTTTAAAATGGTAAAAGTTGTGAAGGTACTTGACGTTAGCGATCAAAATATAATAGAAATAAATTAATTGTTGTAATAGATACTGCATGGGTGGGTTTTCAAGCGTTTTCATTGTTTTTGGGCAGTTTCTCTGTGGGGTGGGGTGGGGTGGGGTGGGAATGATTCCTATGAGAATATTGGAGTCGAGTGGTTTTCAGTTTTTTTATTGTTTCGTATTATTATTAATTACAAGTAATGGGTAAATGGCAAGCACCTATTTTTAGAAAGTGAAAAATTTCATCAGCACTTTGGCTATAAATCAGAAAATAATAATGTAGATTTTACTCTCTTTTTAACCCCCGACAAAAAAGAGGGGTGTTATAAGTTTGACATGCGTATCTGTGTATCTGTGTGTTTGTGTATCTGTGTATCTGTCTGTGGCATCATAGCTCCCAAACGGGTGGACCGATTTCGATGCGGTTTTTTTCAGTCGAAAGCTATTTTAATCGAGATGGTTTAAGAACTAAGCTAAGTTTCATTAAAATCGGTTTACCCGTTTTTGAAATATTAAACTTTGAAATGACAATGTCGGGGGTTTTTCAACTTTTCTAAGTTGGTTAGGTTAGGTTATGTTTCATAAAGTGTTACACAAACTTGTTACCGTTATTAAAAAAAGATACAGTGCCAAGTGGGTACACTGCGTAAATACGAAAAACTTAATTCCGAATTTTCAGTATTCCGAACGCTAAGTTCAGTCGTAGTTGTAAATATTTTTATAATTAAAATGAAACAAACCTAACCTAACCTACATTATATCTTCAAAATCTTGTACATACACCAAGCTTGTCGCTCAGTAGAAAATACTTAGGTTTCGAAATAGAGAAAATTCGGACTTATGATGCTTTCGGAATTAGACTTCGGTATTTTGGAGTGTTCTTTCTTTCTGTACGAATAAAAAATCTTATACAAAACTGTTGCCATTGTCACGCCCTCATATTTTGCAAATTTTTTTTTTAGCTAGTTATACATGTACTCGCAACTCTAAGTTTGACGAAAATAAGTATGTAAGTATGTGCGGCCAATTAATACTTCATCATCATCATCATCATCAGCCTATTTACGTCCTACTGCTTGGGCTATAGTTCCCACGCGGGCCTAGTGCGGATTGGGAACGTCACACACACCATTGAATTGCTCCGCAGGAAAGTGCAGGTTTCCTCACGATGTTTTCCTTCACCGCAAAGCTCATGATAAATTACAAATGTAATTTTGCACATAAATTCCGAAAAACTCAGAGGTGCGAGCCGGTGTTCGAACCCACGACCCTCTGCTTGAGAGGCGATAGGTCAAACCACTAGGCTGTCACGGCCTTTTTAATTAATACTTACCGCAACTACCCCATCCTGCAAGAACGTCTCGAAACCCCTTCAACAATTTCTACAACTTACATCTCAAACCACGTACCAGACCTCCGCGCAAAGAGTACATACAACTCTCCCAACACCTCGAAAAACCTAGCAGCCGCCATATTAACAAAGATAAACGACGCTTCTTTATTTCCTACGGCCATCTTCCCCGAGGATTGGCACGCTATCGCGCCATACCGTGCTTTGGCCGGCATATTCTTAGCAGCCTTACGATCCCTGGCTGGAGAACAGAGGACGCTTGGAAGACTCCTATGAGGAGAACCTCATAATAATTTTTACAATTTTTTTTCAACACATGAAGGGTACGCGGAAAAAACATGACTATTCACTTTTTTAATTAGAAAAGTTGAAAAACCCCGACAATGTCATTTCAAAGTTCAATATTTCAAAAACGGGTAAAGCTGTTTTGATGAAACTTAGCTAAAAACCATCTCGATTAAACTACCTTTAGATTAAAGAAAACCGGATTGAAATCGGTCTATCCGTTTGAGAGCTATGATGCCACAGATAGATACACAGATACAAAGATACACAGACACACAGATAACAGATACTCAGACACACAGATACACCGGTCAAACTTATAACACCCCTTTTTTTCGTCGGGGGTTTAAAAGAGAGTTTAATCTCAAAATGTAGAGCACTCAATAAGCTATAAGTTACCACTCAGTTACAGATACAAATATTTATGTAACTTGTCTTTTTTATCCTTAAAAAAAAGTGCACGAAAATTAGGTATTATGGACAATTACATCGTTCCAAATTTTCAATTCACGATAACTCAAAAAGTTGCTAAGGTGACTAGACATTATGTTATATCCGTGCTAGCGGTTGTTTTGGCGTGTTCTTCTTCGTTAGGTACACTCTTGAGAGTGGTTGCGGTCATCACAATATGACGACTTATAAGTGTTTGTAACCTACCTCACTACTCTCCGCCACTCATCCCAGATTGTACGCGTAGTTAGTAAATCTACAAATGCGTAGCAAGTTTCAAGATAAACCAGCTACAGAGACTAAGTAACATTTAACTTGCAAGATTAGAGTCTAACATCCTAAAATACGTAAAAGGTCGATTGAAAACAGATGTTTGCCGAAGTTTAGCAAATCACTTGGAACCCAGTCGCAACTTGTATCTCAACGCTACCTAAGTCCTAACATCTTTACGGCCACAGAAGAACAAAAGATCTGTAGCATATTTTCAACAGCTCCACGCCTTTCCTATTCTAATAAAGGAATATATTTTTACGATTCTCGTGCCATCTCACACAATCCGATGAGTTAGTGTCGCGGAGCGCGGGCGACGTATGCTGTTCTATATTCAAATTGGACGGCTCCTCGAACCGACGGCCGCCATTTTGTCGTCGTCAAGCTCGTGCAAATGGCCGACGGTAAGGAGCTTAGGGCTTAGAGAGAGTGTTCTTTTTGCGGTGTGTTTTTAAAACGGGTGGTAAATGGAGGTATCTGCCTTAGGCAATAAAATTCAGCTGGTAAACTGGTCAGCTGGTGATTGAGTTTTGCGTTGGTACTATTTATTATATTATTTAGGGAGACAATTCCGAAATGAGTGGGAACACGAGGTAATTTCATCTGTCGTGAAATCTACGATAAGTTTAGGTTTTTAGATCTCGTGGTCTCTTGGTCAATGCGTAACCATGGAATCTAACAAAGGATCCAAAAGTTAGGCCTTGTTAAATGTTTAAACTTGATCCTTGTCTTTGTGACTTAGTAAATTTTTTCCTGTTGACGTTCGTGTCGACACAGTGGGTCCATTTCACATCGTTCTGGGCAATCTTCTTTAATGTTGAACTAGGTATTGTATTGTTCATCTTATTTTTTTCAAAAGCATTGCTTTCTTTTTTTGTAGGTTTGTGTTTGAACAAATTTCTCTCTTCTCTCTCTCTGCCATGTGTTCGGTTGCAGTGCGTTGTTTTCCGATTACCAAAACTAAATGGCATTGAATGTAGAGACTCTTAGCTGACCCGAGCCGCACTACATTTACAATAATTGAACCCCACATTTTAAAAACCCCAATCACACGTCACTGACACCACGCTTTAAGCCGGCCGCACACGGTCGACGCAATAAATTAGCGAGCACGGTAATCCGCACTTTTGCGCGGCACTATCTGTTCCCCGCACGCCTTCGTGCGCGGCCGGCCTTTGGTACGGACGGCAGAAAAAGTTGGAAATGAATGAATGAATGGAAGGAATGGAAAAGGTACATAGTGGCATTTGATGTTGTTTAAGTGTATTATTAATGTAGGTATAATCCTAGATTTAATGGTTAATTATTATTATGTGCTCGTACAATAAGGCATGGACTAACAAATAACTTTGTAACACTTTTTTAAAATATTGTACAGACTTACATGGCATCACAATATTTAAATAAGTGAGAATGTCATGAGCGGCGATTCATTTTATTGCAGCTATAAGAGAACATAGCTCTCAACATCTGACAATCATTTCAATTTGGTAACTCCACGTGCTCTTGAGAAATAGGGACTTGACAGACGGACATCGAAGCGTTATTATTCTACAAGGTTCCGATTTTCCTTTTGAGGTACGGAAGCATGAAAAAACACCTTAGGAGTACGCTTGAGTGCTTAAACTAAAAACACTCCAAAACTTATTAAGTACTACTGATATACTTATACAAGTGCCGCGCATTTTTATTATTCTCCGCTATTTCTGCCGACGCTACGCACTGTCCGTCCACGCGTCTAATAATCAGAGTTTATCGAGTGCTAATCCAGGTTTAAATAGATAACTAGTTGAGTCGGGCATTGTCACCGGCCCTTGTAGGGTTGGCAACAGTTCTCGGTCAAAGAAAATATTAAACTAGCTTATGCCCCGCGGCTTTACCCCCGTGAAATATTTCAAGATGGGCTAGTTCCCTATCCCGTGGGAATCCCAAAAAATCCCTTCTCAGCACACCTCTAAGATACTCAAGGTATATGTTTGCCAAATTTGAAGTCTCTAGGTCCAGTGGTTTAGGCTGTGCATTGTCTGTCTGTCAGTCAGTCAGTCAGTCATGGTACAGCTTTATAAGTATAAAAGACTAAAGTAAAAATAAACGACACTGACACATGTGTGCAGTACACGACCTCGCGGCCTATGTGTGCGTGTCGGGACGCGAGCGGGGGGAGCGCGGGGCGCGCGGGGTGTGGAAAGCGGACCGCGGTCCGCCGAGACGCAGGGCCTCAGCTCAACTCGAATCAATTCGTCGCGTCGTTCGCTCGCGTCGCGTCGCGCAGGTCACCGACGCACGAGTTACACGGACACGGCGATGACGCGCATGTGTCTATGCTTTTAAACCCTTGTGCTTTGTTCTGTATGGCTATTCACGACTGCATCAGCATAAGTGACAAACTAGCTGTCATATAGTATCGACAATTTTTTGATTGATTGATTGATTTCAACTTTATTATCTCCATAACACACAAGTTAATACAAAGAATACAAACAAGAAAACCTTAAAGTAAACTAATATTAAAGAAAAATATATATATATATAAAGCAACTTAACCTAACAGTGGATACCATGTGCCATGGAAGAAAAAAGGCGCTGACTCAGCATAAAGCTGCGAAGACCGCAGCGCTGGTATTCTGCCAGAACCATGGATTAATCTGTGGAAATGGTATAGGCACTTCGCATTTGACACTTCGACGTTGAAATACAGAGATATGACACCCTGATTGTTAGTTTGGAAGGTGCGGCCATGATTGCGGGGTTTCTATGAAACCAATTTACTAGACTGGTTATCACTCGTGTGGCCGAGAATATCGAATATTTTTTCAGCTTCTGTCACATGTAATAGTGCCCCTGCCCTAGAAATGTTTAAGTATTTTTGTTATTTAAGTACCAAACTAAGTAGCGGCTTCTACCAAGACGGACGGACGGATATGACGTTTTTGGCATTTCGGCTACAGAACCCTAAAAAATACCTAGCATATCAAGAATATGCTTTATTCCGACTTTTATTAGGCGCGTTTTGATGATACCTATACGAAACAATAAATAAATATGTTGCCAAAAAGAATATCCCATCATTATTTTACGGGCAACCCTAATTTACCCTTCCTTGACAATAGCGGCGATTTGGGGGTTGTTTTACGCCCTTCGATACTCCCATTAAGGTTTCCGCGTTAGACTTAAAATATCCTTATTTTACTTTGACTGTGTAACAATGTCAAGCCCTTACCTTTTACGGGAAGATTGACCGATTAACCGCGAATTACCTGACAGAATAATTTGAAATGTCGATTGGAAATAAACCAGAAAGTCGAATTTATGAAGGTCCCATATACCTTTGATGACATTCCAATGACTATGAAACATTATTGTCGAACGCGCTCGGTTTCGCTTTGGCATTCACATCTCTTTCTTTGCATCGATATCGGTCCGTCCGTTTGGGAGCTATGATGCCACAGGCAGATATGCAGATACACAGATACACTTGTCAAATTCATAATAACCCTCTTTTTGGGTTGGGGGTCAAAGCCCAAAACTAGTGAACCGATTTTGATACGATAAGTCCTCAAATGGACAGAACCATAATTAAAAAAAAACAGCAACTTTTGATTGCTACTATCATTATTATTTTAAATAAAAGAAATGTCTGAGTGACATGAAAAAAGTATTACCACAGCGTGATTTTTCTAGGTTGCCAATTAATATCTTATGCAGAGTTATCGTGGAATGATTATAAGCACTTAGCTGAGAATTATCTAGACTAGTTTTTGGTTTAACATATTACTAACATTATTTTAGTCATTCCCCTACTGTTAAGGTGTCCAATCATCCAACCTAACCGAGACTACCCCCCCCCCCCCCCATAGGGTCGGCAAATCATCCATCCTCAGCCCTTCGCCTCACCGTACCATTCTGGCATCCCTGATGCCAGCAGCGCGGGCGCCACCTGTTCAAGCCTTTTTTGTGCGTCAAATTTATGCGCCATGTTTTTGGTTTATCTGTGCCTACGTCGCTTTGATGACAGATGATTTGATAGTATACGCCTCGCCACCGGCGTAGCGTGTGCTCCCAGAGGAGACTACAAATTAGTCCGAAACATGTCGACTGACATACGTGAGTGATCTGTTTAATTCACTATGATTCAATCTCACGGTAGTAAAAAAACAAACGGTGGTAAAAACAGATGATTTATTTGTGTACATCCAATGTCAACCACAAGCAATGGATGTAATGGTACCTCTCGCAGGCTTCTATTGAACGTATTATGAAGCCGATTGGTGAGTAGTTCTATCTATTTCCATAGGTAACTTCACTATCTTCATAAACAACCGGACATCCACTGCTGAACATAGACCTACACCAAGGATCTCGACGACGATCTGTCTTGTGCTACCAGCAGCCAATGGCGTCCCGCGATCTTTACCAGATCGTCCATCCACCTTGCTGGAGGCTTACCAACATTTTGCCTTCCGACACGCGGCCGAAACTCTAGAACCTTATGGCCCCAACAGCCATCAGTTCTACGGGCAATGTGCCCCGCCCACTGCCACTTAAGGTGTGCAATTTGCTGGTACCGTAAACCGGGGTGAATAGAAATCGCTGGGTGACTAGAAATATCTTGGAGATTTTTTTCACATGGCTACAAATTTGTGTCTACTAAATTTACAAGTTGGTCTGAGTGGAGAGCCTTGGGGGATGCCAATGTCCAGCAGTGGACGTCTTTCGGCTGGCATGATGATGACGGTGATAAATTTAAAAATTGTGACAACCCTGACTGAATTCTCTTCTCACCCCTTATGTCGTGTCTACTGACCCCATTTTTTTTTGGATTCGTAAAAATGTGCAATATTTTGAGAATTTCTTCTATTTAACTGCAATTAGGGCTTATTTTACTAATGCAAAAATGAAGAACTAATTAAGACTCGCAGATATAAATCAGCATAGTTTCATATACTGTTTGAATTGATTGATAACATTACGCCTGAAGTTCAAAATCGTGTCTACTGACCCCGGTTTACGGTATATTGATATTGGCCAACATAGTGCTTGTCTTTGTGAAAGTACTATATACTATGATACTCCAAGCATAGCTCTTACTTTACTTTTGCGGGTGGTAGGATCTTGTGCGAGGTCCGTCCGGATCGCTGCCATCATCTTACTCGCTAATCCTACCTAAGCCTGTTCCGGTAAGACAGCCAGTGTAATTACGGGCACAAGAGGTATTTCATCTTAGCTCTCTAGGTTGGCAACGCATTTGCAAACCCCCCGGGATTGTGGGTGTCTATGGGCAGTGGTGATCACTTACCATCAGGTGACTCACTTGCTCGTTTGCCTTCCTTATCGTATAAAAAAAAAATTAAGGCCCTTTGTGCGACTGACTTACAACACGTTCGTCGGCGGTAAGCGGCTATAGCCGTTATAACAATAAAAAATCTATAGTGTCTGGTGTACCGCCGGCGAAAGCATTAAGAGCCACATAGACGTGCTAGCAAGTACGCGTACTTGTGGTTCGGCGACCTCTCTCTCTTTCTCTCTCTCGCTTTATTCGTCGAAATCAACTTACTCCGGTGACACAAGAGTGAAAAAGACCGTCGAACCACAAGCACGCGTACTTGCTCGCACGTCTGTCTGTCAATTTACGTATGCTTGTAGAACGGTGTTGAATGCACGCGCTGTCACTCAAACACTTTGACAGTGGCTGTCATTCGTTCGTATGTAATGATAGATTTAGTTAGTTAACTATAGACAGCGGAGGCTAGTACAAACCGACAGGTGTGACGAGACATGTGGCTCCCACCGTCTTAGCGTTTACATAAACCCTTTGCACACCGGACTGGCGGCGTCACGAACACAGGATGATGACATAAAAATAAGGTAAAATAATTACAATGTCGTAAAAATTTAAATTTGAGACAAAAGCCAAAAATGTACTTAGGGTACTCATTTGAAATCTTAAATTAATAAACATGACCATGACAAATACCGGAAAAGTAATACCTAACACCTGGTAAAGATCTGGCAAAGAGATGATCTGGTAAAGATCGCGGTCCGCGGTGGATGCGGAAAGCACAGGACCGGTCTGAGTGGAGAGCCTTGGGGGAGGCCTATGTCCAGCAGTGGACGTCTTTCGGCTGACATGATGATAATGAATACTTAACAAGCTGTACACATTTGTTGTTTATGCAACTGTTGCATAATGAGGGTCCGTAAAATAGGAGTGCGGTTTTATAACACGAGGCGAAGCTGAGTTTTATAATAAGATCACACGAGTGTGTTAAGGCTTTATTAGGCAATTGCTGGCTGAGGACTGCGAGTCCGTTAAAATATACGAAGCCAGCATTGCTGTTCCAGCCGTGGCAAATATTACAACAAGCAAATGTATATTTTATTATTTGTTATTACACACGGTTATGAAGATACAGCTCTCAGAACGGCAGACGGACGGACGGACAGCGAAGGTTTAGTAATAGGGTCCCGTTGGTCTCTCTGGGTAGGTACAGAACCCAAAAAATTACTAGACTCAATTCGCCAAACCATCGGCGTGCACACCCTGTATACACACCCATGCATATGCGAGAGCGATGCTCTAATCTCATACACGACGTCCTCCATCTCGGATTACGAGCCATTCAAATTATGTTCTCCACTGCCAACTAAGACGATATTATGCTGGAGATTTGAATAATCCATCACCCTGTATGTATGGTTTGGGAAACTATCGCCCAGTTTGTGCGAATCGAATCATGCTGTGGTTTCGTTGTTTGATTGTCGTGTTTTATTAAATTGTTGTAAAAACTTGAAGTGAAAGGACTTACAAATTGTTTTACTATTTTAGGAATAAAATGACCGAGAAGTTCGATGTTTTAATTGTTCCGCCATGTTTTTTTTCTACGTCTACATAGGTACAAGTACTTACACTTTTACTACATATATAACTACTTCAAATAGATAAAAAAAATAGGATATGATTTCGAAAAATACTGAAATGAGTAAGTACCTAAAATATAATTTTTTAATTGATCTATAATCTGAAAATAGTTATTTAAAGAACTAATAACCAATAATTTAGGAATAAAATGACCGAGAAGTTCGATGTTTTAATTGTTCCGCCATGTTTTTTTTCTACGTCTACATAGGTACAAGTACTTACACTTTTACTACATATATAACTACTTCAAATAGATAAAAAAAATAGGATATGATTTCGAAAAATACTGAAATGAGTAAGTACTATGGAATATAACGTTTGTAAACGTCAACGTCAACACGATTTCAAATAAAGCTCCCAAATATTTTAATAATTAAATACTAATAATAATGTTTGTTTCATGTGCATCCCGGCCACCTCGACCTCTTTCCACGCCGGCCTGAGTCCCCGCGACTCCCGCACGCGCCGCTCTTGGCGGAGCCCCGTCAGTGCAGTTTTGTCGCGGCTGTCAGACTATTTTTCTATTTAGTTTTCCGTTGTGTTGTGTTTTTATGCCCTTAGATCATATGCAGAATGCAACGCAACCCGTAGATGGTACGTCACATGTATGCCCAATATGCAGTAGAACATTTAGTAGTAGTAGAGGTTTGAATATTCACAAATCCAAATTGCACAAATGTTTAAGTCAGAATGCCCCCCCCTTGTACATAAATCCTGTCTCCCCAAATACAAACCGTACTCCTACTAATCCACCCACTATTCCCTTCCATCTGCATTTGAGCCACTTAAAAAACAATGTTAAGGTGGTAAAAAGAATTCCCCGTGGCGCCCGGATCTCCGTCGCTACTCATTTGGCTCAACTTATAACGAAATGTTTGGACAATAATAGCTATGCGGACTGGCAGAATTTGTTACTTTTCCCATTTAATACACTTCACGTTAAAGACGATAAATCGTCTAAGATTTCTCTTACCCAAAAAATAAAAAACAATTGTTCCAATTATTCACCGCCTTGCCTTACAGTTTTTAGTACAGGCAAAAATAGCAATCAAAATTATTTTAAAAACAAAGTGGAATCTAAAGTTAGCGACGGAGACCTGAAGGGGGCCGCGCGGTTACTTTTTTCCAGTGACGTACTATCTCCAGATAATAGCGACACACTCTCGGCCTTACAAACTAAACACCCTCGAGCTCCTACAAACGCATACTTTTTGGACCCGCCTACGTCGCCCGATGTTTGTTTAAACATTCACGAGAAAGACACAGTGAATGCAATCTATTCATTTAAAACCGGTTCTGCAGCAGGTCTTGACGGACTTGCTCCCCAACACCTAAAAGACCTTACCTCTCACTGTGTGGGCGACGCAGGCAAACATTTAATCCTCGCTTTAACAAAATTAATAAACCTCATGCTGTCTGGCAATGTTAATCCCGAAATAGTTCCCGTTCTTTATGGAGCCAACCTAATTGCGCTCACTAAAAAAGACGGAGGTGTCAGACCCATTGCGGTCGGCTCTACATTTCGGCGATTAACTTCTAAAATTTCAGTTCGTCACATAGTTTCAAAATTGCAACCTCAGTTTGAACCAATTCAATTAGGTTTCGGTACTAAAGGTGGGTGCGAAGCGGCAGTCCATGCCCTGCGCACCTACCTTAATAACGATCAGTGTGAGGTTTTACTCAAAATTGACGTCAAAAATGCATTTAATTCGGTAAACAGGGACACCTTGCTCACACAAATTAGGAATAATATTCCGGAAATTTATAATTACCTACTTAACTGTTATCATGAACCTTCTAAATTAATGTACAAAAGCAACGAATTATCTTCTGAAGTCGGCTGTCAGCAGGGTGATCCCCTCGGACCAGCCATTTTCAGTTTAGCCATTAACCCCATCATTCAAAATTTAAAGTCCAAATTTAACGTATGGTATCTTGATGATGGTTCCCTAGGAGGTGATGCAGTTACGGTACTTTCAGATCTCTCAGAAATTATAAATAAATTTAAGGCCATTGGTTTAGATCTAAACTTTAATAAATGCGAACTGTTCATAAACAACGCGATCCGATCCGATCTCTTCCAACATTTTAATTTACTTTGTCCAAATATCAAAATTGTCGATAAGCAAAACTTAAGCCTCCTAGGGTCACCAATCTTCGACGATGCCATTCCAGATTTAATCGCAAAAACTGTTTCAAAATTTCAAAATTCTGCAGACCGGCTGCTGGAAATCAGTGCTCACACTGCTATCACTATTCTAAAATTTTGCCTTTTTGTGCCAAAATTTACTTATTTGCTTCGTTGTTGTCCCTTTTGGAAACATCAAAATTCTCTGACCTTAATTGATTCCCTTATGAAAACTTCTTTGGAATCTATACTTAACTTACAATTCAATGGGCAATCTTGGACCCAGGCTTCCCTTCCTATCAGATATGGTGGGCTAGGTATCCGCAAAATTTCTAGTGTTGCTTTACCAGCGTTCCTATCATCTGTCCACAGCACGTCCACCCTCGTAGGTAAAATCCTAAAGGATTGTCCTTCAAACTACGAGACGACGGGTTTGGTCGATGCTAGGAATGCTTGGCTAATGGCTTGTCCGGGTGAAAATCCTCCCGCTTATCCAAATTTCCAACGGAGCTGGGATGACACACTATCCAAATTAACTTATTCTAATATTCTCAGTTCCAGTTCAGGCCCAGACCGCGCAAGGCTTTTGGCTGTGGCAAGAAAGGAATCCGGTGACTGGCTTCATGCTTATCCTTCCGTTAACACCGGAACCTTTCTTGAGCCTGAAACACTGAGAATTGCAGTCGGGCTAAGACTGGGTGTTGCGCTGTGTTCACCACACCGTTGCCTCTGTGGCACCAATGTGGACGAAACGGGACACCATGGTCTTTCCTGTCAAAAGAGCGCCGGCCGTTTCTCCCGTCATGTCGCGCTCAATGACATAATCCGCCGGGCTCTTGCCTCTGCGAACGTGCCGGCCATTTTGGAGCCAAGCGGCATTGCCCGCGACGATGGCAAAAGGCCGGACGGTATGTCTCTGATTCCCTGGAGAATGGGTAGGGTTCTGGTTTGGGATGCGACCTGTGTCGATACAGTAGCACCCTCACATCTCCAGGGAACCACACAAAAAGCTGGTGCGGCGGCAGAAACGGCTGAAAATAGAAAAAATTCTAAGTATCAATCTCTCGGTCCGAATTATAATTTTGTTCCTGTCGGGTTTGAAACTTTGGGTCCATGGGGTCCCAGCGCTTACAAGCTTATTTCTGAGTTACAAAAGCGCTTAGTTAATGCAACTTGTGACCAAAGGGCTGGCAGTTTTCTCTCTCAAAGAATCAGCATCGCTATTCAGCGAGGCAACGCTGCCAGCCTTTTGGGCACTATGCCACGGGGGCCTTATTTAGATTTAATTTAGTTTTAAGTTGTAGTTTATTTAGTTTAAGCTTAGATTTAATGTCATTGTAAATTGCTTTTATTATGTAAATAAAGTAAACGTTTGTAATAGTTAAAAAAAAATAACCAATATGTTCTAATTCCAATTCAATTCTTATCTGAATTTAGAATGAGAAGCGTACTTCTATTTATAACAAACTGTCATCACCACTATCATACAGCTTAGAAAAGTTTATGGACCCCCAACATTTATCTTTTTAAACTCTACCGCTTTTGATAACACTTGACTAAGGACCATCTAAATTAAACTATTTTTTTTATTAAAAAAAAAAACCGCGTCCAAATCGGTCTACCCGTTAAAGAGCTACAATTGACGACCGAATAGCCTAATGGTTAGAGACCCTGACTATGAAGCTTGAGGTCCCGGGTTCAAATCCCGGTCGTGGCAGATGTTTGTATGATGAATACGAATGTTTGTTCTCGGGTCTTGGATGTTTAGTATGTATATAAGTATGTATTTATCTATATAAGTATGTTTATCCGTTGTCTAGTACCCATAGTACAGGCTTTGCCTAGTTTGGGACTAGGTCAATTGGTGTCAATTTGTCCCATGATATTTATTTATTATTTATTTATTTATGTCACAGAAAGACAGATGCACAGACACACAGTCATGTCAAACTTATAGGTGACACTCCTCTTTTTGCAGTGAAGTTTAAAAAGTCGCAAACAGTTGCTTTGAACATTCGTATAATCTTACCATTAGCCACACTCGATTGCTTTCGACCAAATTCAATAACTTTACACATCTACTTTAATATCTGTCAATAAACGTTTGCACTTTGAAAAGAACTTTCAATAACTTATTAATTTTTATAGTTGAACTCTCAAATGGTTTTCCAATGTGGTTGTATTATTTTATTAGGAAGTTTAATGGGTTTTCGATGTGTCTTTTTTTTGCTATAAATGATAATGTTATTGTAACATTGAATACGCGTAAAGCGCAGGTTACACAATGTTACCTAGTTTAGACGTACTGTTTATGTACTTACTAGATCCAAGTTTGTTTAATGTTATTTTAAATATTTTTTTGTCAAACTATTGGAAATAGTTAAATGATTATGATTATGATATTTAGAGTTAATGGCTCAATAGTTGCACAAAATAATAACTACGTAATATACATTTTGAAGGTTTTTGAGTGGCGTCCGCGGACCGGGAGACGAGCTGTCGCTAGGCATCCAACACGATGGAGCGACGACCAGTGCCCTAAGCACGACTTGTCGAATCCTGCGTCACGTAAAATCGAATAGTAAACTATAACGAGTTTGTATGACGTTTGGAACAGCGCCCGCCCGTGAGCGTATTTGGAACTAAAATTTAGTACGAGATTTCTCGATCTCGATACGATAACCGTAACGTAACGCAGGATTCGACAAGTCGTGCTTAGGGCACTGGTAAAGATCGCGGGACCGCGGTGGATGCGGAAAGCACAAGACTGGTCTGAGTGGAGAGCCTTGGGGGAGGCCGCCGTCCAGCAGTGGAAGTCTTTCGGCTGACATGATGATAATACAATTTGAAAGTCATGAACCAATAAATAAATATTAAGTTTTGAACTGAAACTTACGAAAAAACGGAACCACAACAAAGGTAATCAGACCAACTTATCTGATGAAAAATGTTCCTTAGAAATGTAATTTAAAGACAATTGACAACATTTCATATTTTTCACACCTGGAAATTAATATAGGTATCGAAAGGGCTTTGCCTCCTGAACACACCACTATGTTTATAAAAAAAAAATATTACTTTTTTTTTTAAATACTAGAGAATAAAATAAAATTACCAATTCTACCAAAACTACCCAAGAATGGGTGTAATACCTTTGCCTTTTTCAAAGAAACCACAACCACCACAATGATTTGACATCATGCATGACACATATTAATGTTTGACAATGTCAGATTTGACATCTTGGGTTTTGTTTTTTTGATCGTGACAAGACAAAGGCAATTGATCCATCCAAGCGTAGCTTCGGAGTTACGTCTTTTTGGAATAAGTACCTTTTAATAAATAAATAATAAATTACAACAAATCCTAATGAAAATTTAAAATCGTAGGTTTGCTTCTCTTTCAAAGTAGATTGCAGACAATTAATCAAATTATAGTCTCAAAAATATGAAATGTTGTCAATTCCAAGTATGTTTATACTACTCTATCAAGAAAAACCTAACTACTTCGAATTGAACTCAAGTCCTGTTTTTGTTTGAATCAATCATTCATTCGCCGCGCTAAGTCAAATGTAAAAAAAAAACAAAGGCACAACGCCAGAAAACCCTTTGCCAAAATAAACCATTTAAAAAGTTCTATCACACCATACACCATTCAAACGGGCATTCTGCTAAGCGCAATCGAATCTAGCAAAACATAAATTTAAAATTAAACCCACACCCTTTTCTATTCGCCCCAGTATTTGGAAAATCATCAAGCGATCGACTTGAAACAACCCCACGGATTTCCAACCGTACTGACCCCTATTAGGGTCGCTTTTGGTTCCATTTTCCCTTGAAAAGATTTACGAGGGCTTAATTTTTCTAACTTGTATCTACCAGAACCGTGTAGTTATATTAACGACACTGCTAGCTCGGACACAAGGTTGGTTTTGCAACTACGTAATTTAGTAAGATAGGAGGTTGCGGAAGTTAGAGTTCGATTATGGAAATGTGCGCTTTTACCAAAAAGAGTTTAATAGAATTTGGCATATCTTACTAATGGGGTCACGTGTAATGAAATGAGGTGTTTTTGTTCCCGTTCGTGCGATTCATTGAAAAATTGTCGTTTTTCAATATGGGACTGTGCTCGAATCTGCTACTTTAGTGGCACTTTGTTCGAATGAGTTTTTACTCGGATTTTGTATGATGGCGATCAATTTTGAAAGCTTTTTTAATGCGTTTTTATCAGAAGTTGGTTATTTAGTGCAGAGTAGCTTCATACTATCAGTAATTGATATTGTTTCAGTAACAATGGGTTTTCTTACTTAATTTCGATTACTGAACAGTGTGGATAACATAAATCGCCTTTTTAACCGACTTCAAAAAAGGAGGAGGTTCTATTCCACTGTATGTATTTTTTTTTATGTATGTTCATCGATTACTCCGTCAACTGTAGACCGATTTTCAAAATTCTTTTTTTTATTCGAAAGGGTGTACTCCTGAGGTAGTCCCATTGTCACCAAGTCATGATCTGATGATGGGATCCTAGGGAAATCGTGGGCAACCCTCAAATTTTACAGGCACGTACTATGTGTTTCATATATTTTTTAAGGCTATTCAAGTATTTGCGTCCGGTAGTCTTCATCTCATGTTGATGAGCTGATGATTGAAGGTACAACTCCTTAACGGTTAGGAGTTGGAGGATAATTCTGAAAATGTTAAATCAACGTAAAATTGTGAAATAAAAATCTTTTAATAAAAAAGTAAAACCGCCTTCAAAAAAAACCTTAGAAAAAAAACGTAAAATAATCCTCTAAAATAATGATAAATAAATAAAACAAAATAAAATGTGTTTATTTCGGACAACAGAAACTAAAGCCTAAAGTTTTATGGCCTAGCACTAAGCAGCAGAAATATGAAGTCGGTGCTTCATTCAAAGAATATTCCGCTCGCACCGCACCGACTTCATATTTCTGCTGCTTAGCGCTAGGCCATAAAACTTTAGGCTTTAGTTTCTGTTGTCCGAAATAAACGCATTTTATTTTATTTTATTTATTTATAATTATTTTAGAGGATTATTTTACGTTTTTTTTCTAAGGTTTTTTTTTGAAGGCGGTTTTAATAATTATACTTACCTACCCAAAAAAGTAAATTTTCGTCTAAAGATATCATAAACTTTACAATTGTGTAGGTACTATATTAAGTACTAAATTCTCATCTAGTTTCATCGACACAATATAAGTAAGCCAGTCATTTATGTCACCTATAAGTATGTAGGTAGTACTCGTAACTAAATTTCTAAACTTACACTTTATGAAGCACATTCCATGATCCACAAACTCCCCAACCAAGCAGACCTCTCAAACAATTAAGCGTCTCCAAAAAACACGGATTATCTTAATCAGACTCCATATACCAACTGTCAAGACTTTCCCTAAAAATTCTTATCTCGCATCTCCCTCAAACAAAGGAAGGTTATTTTACATAATGAGTGACGTTCCTCGAGCGTTTAGGGGGAAAGAGATGTCCTTACAGGGGCTTTGGGGTGTTAGAAAAGGAGTGTACTATAGAAAGGACAATATCACAATCTTGTTTCTAGGCCATTTGTTTAATTAGCGGTGGCGGACAGCAGGCCATTCATCTGAGCGTTATGCTGATAAGGATGTGCTGCTGTAAAGGGGTTGGCTAAATTGGTGGAAGCGAGAGTGTGGATGATTGACACGTTTGTGTTAGCTGATAGCTATGTAGCTAAGCCCCGCCTTGTAAGGTGTTAGTGCTAATATCCCAACGTACTATATAAAGTACCTACTATCAAACAGATTTGAGAATTGATTCCTGACCCACCGTGGAACCTTTTTACAGGAAACGTCATAGTGATATCGCATGTTCTATTGTGGTTTAAGAATCAATTTGTTCGATAGTACAATAGTAAGTAAGTAAGTAAACACTTTATTGTACAAAAAACAGGATAAAAACACAAGTTACAACAATCTAATTCAAGTACAAAGGAATAGTCTGTTTTGTCTTAGAAATCTGTCGTGCATCGTGATTAATTAGTGCTCGTAGTTAAAATATTTAAACAGAGGGTTCTTCTGGTTATTCATTGATATTAAAAAAATGTCTAATAAAAAAAAGGCTTGAAGTATTTTAATACAATTTTAATTGTATGTCTACGGAGCCGGAGTAATCTCTATTCAGACCGAACAAAGTAAGCGATAAGCGCTTTGAAAAACCCAACCAAATTGGAAAAGTTGGAAATCCCCTGACATTTTCATTACAAAGTTCAATATCTCAAAAAGGGCTGAACCGATTTTTATGAAACTTATCTCAGGACCGTCTCGATGAACAAAAGCCGCGTTCAAATCCGTGCACCCGTTTAGGAGCTACGATGCCACAGACAGATGCATAGAAACACAAACACAACTCAAACTTATAACACCCCTCTTTTTGTGTCGGAGGTTAAAAGGAACACAAACAGTTCCAAGATACAAGCCAAAACACAAATAAAGAAACTGCAAGGGTTAAACACAGCAAAGTGATCTTTCCATCGAATTAACCGTTCAAAAGCCGACGGGGGCCATAACGGCCAGGGGGACGCTTTGACATTAAATTGAGACATTAACATTGGGGCCTTTGTCTCTAAATGGCGCGGTTTGGTGCCACAACGGTGGCTAATATTTTAAAACCTTGTAAAAGGGTTGATGAAGTGTTTAAAGTTGGGATTGGATTTGTACATCGATTTGTAGAAGGAAAGTGGATTCCTTAATAAAGAGGCAATGGTTAGTTTAGCTACTTAAACTTTGTGTTTAGTTTTAGTTTAAATGCTTCCCTCGGAAAACAGCGTTGCGTCTTGCCGCTGCATTATGATGAGTGGGTCCGTTTCACATCGTTCGGTGCAACCTCTTTAAATGTTAAATTAGATAGCTACATTACATCTTATTGTTCAATTTTCTGTGTGTATCATAAAGCTCGTGATGAATTCCTTATTTAATTTCGCACATAAATTCCGAAAACCACAGAGGTGCGAACCCTCTGCATGAGAGGCCATTAGGTCAAACCACTATTATCACGGCCATGTGAAAATAATCTTCATGCTGCCAAAGTAAATGTTAACATAGCTTTCAAAACCATAGAAGGCACCGCCATTCACAATTATCCGAAGTCAAGGTTTGATAACGGACTCTGTGGTGTATACATATTGATATATGTATACACCACAGAGTCCCAAAAATATGTATACAGACCTTATTACTGCGACAATAAGGTTGATGTATACATATTTTTGCAACTTTGCACGGATCCATGTCTTTCACTTTGACTGTACAGTCAGCAGCAGAAGTAGCTAAGCAACCGAAGCGGTCACAATGATCTGCACAAGCTCTTATGTCTAATAACAATAGAGCCGTGCTTAGATCTCCAGTAGGTTCTGTCTGCTCATTCTGCACCATAACTCTTTCGCACGCCGCTACCCAGCAAAAAACTGAATTAATTCAGTTCTATCAATATGCTTGAGCAACGCACTTGGCAGCGATTTTTAAGAATCTTGGCTGTGGCAAAATGTGGGGGGAATCAACAAAAAACGATCGTTAATCATCGGCCTGTTGGGCCAGTGAATGTGGAATGAGCATTTGAGGGTTATTTTTGGGATTGTGTTTTCCTATTCATTCTTTAGTGAAATACGTCGGGTTTTTTTGTGTATGTTACGGCTATTTTTAAACGCCAACGCAAAAAGAAGGTGTTATAAGTTTGACCGCTATGTGTGTGCCTGTCTGTGGCAGCGTAGCTCTTAAACGGGTGGGCCGATTCGGACGCGATTGTTTTAGTTACCTAGTAGGTTTTCTAGCGGTAAATTTGAGATATTGAACTTTGAAATATATTTTTTTTCGAAATAAATGACCTTCAAGTTTTTAGCGACCGGGGTTACGAGTGGTAGGGACACTGTGCGAGGTCCGTCCTGATCGCTACCACCATCTCACTAGCTAATCTTGCCGCTTAGCAGCAGTACTTGTGTTGCTGTTTTTTTTTATGTGACGAGGAAGGCAAACGAGCAAGTGGGTCACCTGTTGTGTTTGTATTTCATCTTAGCCCTCTTAGTTGGCAAATGGTAACGCATTCCCTACCTCTGGGGCGATCAGTGATCACTTATTATCAGGTGACCCACTTGTTATTTTACCTTCCTTAACGTATAAATAGAGCTCTCGTCCTAAACACTACATTACATCATCGATGTATAAAACATTAAAGATAGGCCACGCACCGTTTAGCGCTGACAAAATGCGGCCTTCGCTCATTAGCTGTCATTAGACTGACATAATGTTAAACATCAAGAGATACTAAGTCACCGAATCACCTAATCACTTTAATTCCTTGTCCGTGCGCGGTGAAGAGGTAGCGTATCTGTCTACTTTTGGTTAGATGGACGACCGGATAGCCTAGTGGTTAGAGACCCTGACTATGAAGCTTCAAGTCCTGGGTTCGATCCCCAGTCGGGGCAGATGTTTGTATGACGAATACGATTGTTTGTTCTCGGGTCTTGGGTGTATAAGTAAGTAAGTAACACTTTATTGTACTAAAAAAAACAGGATACAAACACAATAAGTATATTTATCCGTTGTCAAGTACCCAGAGTGCGAGCTTTGCCTAGTTTGAGACTAGGTCAATTGGTGTCAATTGTCTCATGATACCTATTTATTATTATTATTTTAATTATACTTATTATAGCAATGCATTACAAGCATAACTACACAACACTTCCTCTGAGGACAAGGTAGCGATAATATTAATATCATTATAACGAAGACAAATAAAAATAGGGCCCCTCTTCGCTACAATGGAGGCACTTATTCACGCTCTCTTCCTGCCCTGTGTTCCGACGACATTGTTTTTTTTTCACCAAGAACTTTTTCTCTTCATTTGTTTTTTTCTTTTTGTACCACGAACAGGATTTCTTGAACCCATATTTCACGCTCATATTGTTCACAATTTGCATCAGCGAGTGGTGAGTTCGCTTTCGTTGTTTTTGTTTTCCGGCTCGCGTCTCTGAAATATTATCCGATGAACTGTTTGAGTTCTGTAATTTTGCGTTGAGGCAAGATCTTTGTAACATGAAGATGCCTTTAAAGGTTTCTTCCACGTTAAAATATGATCACTCACATTCGACATCCTCTCACAACAAAGCTATTTTCAATCACTATTTTTAAACAATTGATTTTCCGTTAGCTTGGTATTCTGTTATATTTTGAACTGTAAGGAAAACATAACCTTTCACAAGTAAGTTAAATTTATAGCAATTTTCCGACGTATTTCAAGAAACATTTATTTTTTCACGTGTTATTTTATGGATTCCAATGCATTACTAAGAACATGGAAGGTGAAACTGGAACGAGTTTAAGATTTATCACAATTAATTGATTTCCCGTCGTGAATCAGTTAGACAAGTAACCTGACGTCTTTACTAAAACCTAACTGAAAAAAAAGACTCTTTTTCGAAATTTTGAAACGATTATGCCTTGTTCTGCTGTATCTACCTTATTAACTCAGGAAACTATCATTGTCAACTTATCTGATACTAGAACCCTTCCACTGATTGACTGATGATCCCAAGGCGGTCACATCTGCAACTTCAATTGCTTTGCCCTCCCGAGTATTGTCAGTTACGACAGATTAGTTGGTTACGACTAATATTCTTTTAAGAACGATTTCCGACGACTCTCCTGGGAACGAGGCTTGATTGAGAAATGGAAGTTGAGGCATCGGCGTGAAGATTGGTTCGAGCAAGTATTGGCAGTCGGCATTGATTTAGGTGTGTATATTGCATAGTCCTAACTTATATAACTATTGGATCTGTAAGCTGTAGACCACAAGCAAGACTAAGCAATGAATAGGTTTGTTCTGAACCTGTCCTGTCAGTTACACCCTTGGCCTCATCTGCACCTTCTATCAAGTGAGATAGGGGTCAATCACTGGCCAGTTTGTAGTAAAAAAAGCTCATTTTAGATTTTTTATCTAAAACAAAACTGTGCTTATAATTATCGAACCTGCTCACAAAAATTCACTGGAATTGGTTGAGAAATGCGACCTGTAGAGGAGAATAGCCGGACATACGCCTGACAGATGGACTGACATACGAAACCTAAAACATAGACGCTTAGCACGTTAAAATGCGAAACTGTGTTTGTTTGTACGTTTGTTCCCTCTTGACGTCTCAATGTCTCAATTTGATGATTTTTTTCATGCATATAGCTTTCTTACAGAAAATTCTGGCTTTGAAAACTTTGAAACAAATGAACTCGTTATTATATTGTGAAGATCTTTCCAAATCATTCAAAAACAATTGATTCACTCCTCCGCTAAAAAACCAAATACGAAATAACTTGTTATCAAATATTTAACCTACCGCTAATATCTCCGTGACAATTCAACACCTCAAAGTCACTATTGCTCGATAATGCCGAAACCAAACAAGCACCTGTCTACGAAAACATGCGTTGCTGTATCCCTAAATACTACTAATACAAATCCAACATTATGGTGTCCGAACAATAGGCCATCGTACAATTCCACTGTAATCATCCCCTTCCAACCTATATTTGGATCACTCGCTCTAATAACTGCATAAGTCTCTTTCAAAACATCTCCCACTGCAAAAATAACCCTACCGTCAACTGCCAATAGTTGGTCTTCATCTGTTTCACTGTTTTTATTAACATTGAGTTCGATAGTTGTACTGCGTTTAAAAGTTGTGCTGGAGTCCACTTTTCTATCGACAAATTCTATTCTGTCATCAACTTTCAATTCTATGCCTTTGTAGCTACGGTTTCTTTTCAAATAAAGTTTCAAACTAATCAAATTTCAAATAGCCGCTTCTACATTTTCAACCTTACTTAGGTTTTCTATAGAGTTTACTTTGGTTTGGCTGAGTTTTTCAGCTAATTCAAACGCATAATCGCAAGGATTGTTAGTAGGATTTAGTGCACACTTGTTTGTGAATTTTTGGACCATATGGTATAAAAGCTGAGGACAATACGCCCCTATGGTGCCCATTACCATATGCGACGCGTTAAATGCCTTTTTAAGAGAATTGTATTGTAGTAACACTTTGAAGCTTTGGTCGATAATACCAAATTTGAGAAGCGAATTGAAGTTTGAAACTTTAGGTACGGTTTTGTTGTAAGAATGATCGGAAAACAATTTCATGTTGGACATACTAAGTTTTCATCTTTGTCAAAAATATTAACTTCCTCATTAAGGTTGATTATCATAAAAACTTTGTTTGTTACGTCACAGGAGTATCTTTTTGTAGGTGTTTGTTCTCCAAATTTTTATTTTTAGGGATTTTGGTTAGGTTTCGTTAGTAAGTACCTGTAGGTAATTATTTTGTTTGTATTGAACATTTACAGTAGGTAACTACTTAAGTATATTAGAAAGCAATCTTCAGGGATGAGCTTTGAAACGAACTAAACATTTTCTTTTCATTTGCTAGCCTATGATTAGTCCCACAGCTGGGCAAAAGCCCTCCATCATTTAATATACTTAACAATAAATTAAGCAAAGAAACAAACTGAACTAAGCACTATGAAAGAATAAATAAATACGTAATTAAATAATCGATAATGGAGAAGCAATTCGTTAGAATACTTAACAGATCCTTTGTCAAAATAACCCTGATAATGTCCTGTTTTCACTTCATTTTGCACCTTAATCACCTACAAATACAGTTAATATTACGAAAAATAATTCAACTAAAATATCTCTTTGGTATTCTGAACTATAATACCATAAGTATAAAGTAGAAAGTCGTATGGTTATACGTATAGATCTATTATGTTTGTCCAGTGCGCAAGCGCGAATAAACAGCATGTTGGGCAAGCCATGCAATAATGCATATTGTATTGAACGACAATAGCTTTATATATGGATGGAACGGATTTGATAGTAGGGATACGTGCGAGGGATCGCTAAAATAAGAATATATGAGGTTTTATATCGAGTCATCATGTTTTGTTGTTATTATATTATTTAGTGGGTTAATTGAGATTTATAATCCAATCATTAAAAACTGTCTACAGCGCTTTCGGAAAGACCATCATTATCAAGAAGAATGCGCTGCAAGAAACTTAGCAGAAAGCATTTAATGATATAATTATATGAAATAACATATAATAATATTATTACAATTATTTAATTAATAACATAAAACGAACCAAGTACAAAAAACACGAATTCAATGGTTGAAATATTACATCAGTAATTATAGGACAGAAAATGTTGTAATTTATAATCTTATAGATGTGACTATGTGTGTGTGTGTGTGTGTGTGTGTGTGTGTGTGTGTGATATAATATCCGTTAGTAACACGTAATTGAGTTTCATTTAATTGCCTTTTTGTCTAAACAAGTCATTTTTAAGAACAGAGGAAAAGCGAACGAAATAGTTTTGTGTTTGCCAGTAATTAACAATTTTTTTTGCAACTAAGACTTAATTATGTTTCACTAATAGTTATTTCCGACATACTTTTCCTACTCAAGCCCAAATGGGCTTGAAGCTTGTGGTTTGTGGATGAATGTAAATACATTACACAATGAAATACTTGGACTATGTAACTCTTAATTTCACCTAAAAAAATACAAGTACCAAAACTATTTAGTCCCTTATTCGCAATCACACAGCATATGCGCCTGCACAGCCATCTGATCACAACCATAATGGCCCCCAACCTGCCAGATGAATGGGATGGATTGGAGTCTTTGGAGTGTGATTATGCGAGATATGTCATGGATGATAGAACTAATTTTAATACTGAACTAAAAACAATATCCAAAAACAATAGATAGCTTTGTCTATGCGACAAATGTACGTTTTCATACAACACCTCCCCCTCCAGTGCTACACGACTGAACACACGTCCCCTAGCTATCACCACCACAAGTACATTAGTTTCGGAACTCTCTACGAGCCCATTTTCAAAATACCAAAACCACAGTTCAACGTGCCACTTATTGTACTGACAGTAATTTTGGTGCTAGGTATAAAAGATTTTTTTTTCCTATACCAAATTGAGTGTTTATTTTTATATTTCAGTTTGTCGCTGCCAGTAAATTAGCCACCTACCTAGTAAAGGTGCGAATTTGGTGTTTTGCTTTCTTACTGTGGATTAAAAGTGATTTTTCTTTCATTTGCATCTTTCTTTTCTTTTCGTTTCTAAGTAACTTAGTAAGTCTAAGAGTTAAAAACGTCAATACGAGTTTTCAAATAAAAACAGGCCTAAAAAAGCCAAACAAAACGGAAAAATCTTTTAAATGTACCTAGAAAACTACAAACTCTTGCTCGAAACGGACAGAAACAACAGAACATGCGTTTAAACATCATAATCCACCGCTCAAACCACATCGATTCCACAATGCCACTTGTAAAAAGTAGGGTAGTTGCAATACGATCGCGTTTATGCGCCATATGCGGACCTCGTACTCAGGGGACGTTCACCCCTAGGAATTACTAATGAAAACTAACATGGATTGCCAATTGTATAGACGATGTTTTTAGAGCAAGTGCGGAGTGAGGCAGATTTAAAGTATCACGTAACATCGTGCCATTATTCATAAACGTCACTCAAGCCTCAATTAGCTAAAATAGGCTTTGTCCTCTTCTCACCAACGGAAATGTCAATGTGACAAAAAAAAACGAACGAACTTTAACGGCATTTTTTTACACGACGAGGAAGGCAAACGAGCAAGTGGGTCACCTGATGGTAAGTGATCACCACTGCCCATTGATACCCGCAACCCCGGCGGTTTGCAAATTCGTTGCCAACCTAGAGAGCTAAGATGAAATGCCTCTTGTGCCCGTAATTACAAAGGCTGTCTTACTCTTCACACCGGAACACAACAGTGCAAGCACTGCTGCTTAGCGGCAGGATTATTGAGTAAGATGGTGGTAGTGATCCGGACGGACCTCGCACAAGGTCCTACCACCCGCAAAATGAAAATAGGTTTATGAATAATGGGGTTAATAATTGTCCAAGGTTACAGTGTGTCTTAGAGATCATCATCATAGATCAGCCGGAAGACATCCACTGCTGGACATAGGCCTTCTCTAAGGAGATCCACGACGATCGGTTTTGTGATGCCTTGCACAACCTACCTACCTACTTTACCTATGTGGGGGATGCCTTCCCCAAGGATCTTCACGACGATCGGTCTTGTGCTATCCGCAGCCAATGGCTTCCCGGAATCTTTATCAGATCGTCCGTCTATTGCGGGAGGCCAACCATCACTTCGCCTTCCTGTACGCGGTAGAGATAATAGATGCATTGGGATAAAAATGTCCACTTAATATCATCATGTCAGCCGAAAGACGTCCACTGCTGGACATAGGCCTCCCCCAAGGCTCTCCACTCAGACCGGTCTTGTGCTTTCCGCATCCACCGCGGTCCCGCAGTCCCTACTAGGTCGTCGCTCCATCTTGTTGGAGGCCTACCAACAGCTCCACTTAATATACAACGGGTGAAATAAGTATATAAATGTCAAGAAGTAAATTTGTCGAAGCATAAAAATGTCCACTTGATACTCGAAGCATAACACATTTTTCTAAAATACTGTAATTTTTGGACATTTTAATACGTTGTAATTTTTTATTCTAGACCAAAGTTCTATTGTAATTTGTAGCCATTTTCATACTGTGATAGTAGGCATCATTATATTTCGACTTGATTAGACGAAGACGTTTTAATACTTTGACTTTATAATACTTTATAGTACAACAGAAGATAATTAGGACATCAATGTGACTTGGCTGCGTCCCGAAGATATTCGTGTATAGTGTCCGGCTCTGTTGCCGTTGTCCGCTGCGTACTAATTGTAATATAATTGACATAAATAATGTTTTATTTATTTGACATGATGACATGAAATGTATATTTCATCAATTTTTGTTATTTGACATTTGGAGACCATATACATCTCCAGTTTATGTATAAGTATTATTATACTTATTATTTGACCGTGGAGGCGTTTTACACCTCTGCTGATTTTAAATTTAGTTTAAATTGACCCTAGAGACTATACCATCTCTAAGTCATTTAGATTAAGTATTATATTATACTATTAATTCTGGGAGCCTATACATCCCTTTGTAATTTAAATTTTCACAGATATTTGACCTGGAGACCCTATACATCTCCTGCTCAATTAAAACGTGCCAGTAAAGTAGTGTTCTGGTTTTGCTGTTCTAATAATTACTTTTTACACTTGTTTCTAAAATGCGGTTTTTTTTTTCTCTTAATCTTTTAATGACAGAGTGAGGTTTCTTTGTGTAATTTGTCTGTGGTTACGTATTGTAAGAGCTAATGTAACTTCAACATACAATGACAATGCATAGAAAAATTCGTTAAGCAGCTGGACTTGAACCAGCAACCTCGGTAATCCGTACCACGCTCCACCAATTAAGCTATACTTAACGTTGGTGTACCTAACGAATTTTTCAATACTAATGTAACTTGTTTTTAGAAAAAATGACTTTGTGCCAAGTTTCTTGCGGCGCATTCTTCTTGGCAATCATGGTCTTTCAGAAAGCGCTGGTAGACTCAAAAAAATGACGTGTAAAAGAGCATTCAACTGCCTATTTGCTGAATAAAATTTTGATTTTGATTTTGATTGAACAAAAACTGAATACCAAAATCCCCAACATTTCAAACCGATATTGATTCCACTGACACCAACAAAAAACCGCGCCCTCAGCCAAACCACCGCTTTAAGGCCATATGTCGGCAAAAATTCCATAATTGCATTAAGTTACCCCAGTAGAGCTCGTTTAATTACGAAGTTCCACTTAGACATATGCGCTGGTGGGTCATACGAGAGTGCTTTGATCGTCATTCGTAGTAAATACGAATGGCAGAATTGGCGTGTCATCTGTGTGCGTAAGCAAATATTTTGTGTTTTTACCTAACTGGCCAAGCAGGGTTATGTTTTTCGAGCGTATGTATGTATGTCTAATTCTTTGGCACGCTCTATAGTGTCTTAACTAACAAACCGCCATACTAAAATTGTCTCTGAATGATGAATTTACTATGGCAGTTTGTTTACATAGTTAGCAAGTTCCATATAATGACATTTTACAGCCTAAACCGTTTGACGGATTTCAACGTTTAGGTGTCTTTGGATTTGTCTCAGTTGTGGGAATGTATAGGGCATATTGTTTCCCGGATTTGCAGTCGGGTTTTCTGTTTTTTATATTAAGTTGATCAGGTTATTTGTAGTATCATCATCATCATGTCAGCCGAAAGACGTCCACTGCTAGACCTATGTCTAGGCCTCCCCCAAGACTCTCCACCCAGACCGGTCTTGTGCTTTCCGCATCCACCGCGGCTCCGCGATCTTTACCAGGTCGTCGCTCCATCTTGTTGGTGTATTTATAGTATAGACAATAAAATTGACATTATACTATAAGGCCGATATGCATCGTTTTGTTTTAGACACTCACCCGAGGTTAATTTCAAGTATTCACATGAAAAAATGAAGCAGAAATACTTCAGTGTGTTAACGAACAAGTCTAAATGAACTTTTCGGGCTCATTTTCTCACATCATGTACGTACGAGTATTATGTTAATAGCATTGGTTTATTATCTCATTGTGAATGTACCTGTGAATTTGTGCCCTGAAGCAACAAAAAACTTAAATGAAAAAGTACCTTCTTCTTCAAGCGCCTCCCCATTATTGAAGGTCGGCAGTCAGTTTTTGGGCACTATGCCACGGGGGATTTATTTAGTTTTAAGTTTTGGTTTGGATTTAATATCATTGTAGCTTTTGTTATGTAAATTCAAAATTCAATTCAAAATTTTATTCAGCAAATAGGCAGTTTAATGCTCTTTTACACGTCATTTTTTTGAGTCTACCAGCGCTTTCGGAAAGACCATTCTTGGATGGCAATCAGCCACGAAGAATGTGCCGCAAGAAACTTGGCATTAAGCCATTTTTTCTAAAAACAAGTTATATTAGCTCTTACAATATGTAACCACAGATAAATTATACAAAGAAACATCACTCTATCATTAAAAAAATTAAGAGAAAAAAAAAGAATACCGTATTTTAGAAACAAGTGTAAAAAATAATTATTAGAACAGCAAAACCAGAACACTTTACTTTACTGGCACGTTTTAATTGAGCAGGAGATGTATAGGGTCTCCAGGTCAAATATCTGTGAAATATATCGTGTGTAAATATATCGTACTGATGAAATATCTCAAAACAACATAGTGCCTTTTAGGTACATTTTTCAGTCGACATAATGCGACAAACTGCGACGGGACACTAACGTCACTCCATCAATCTCCAGAGGGCGAGACGAGCCTGACACCTTATTAACCGGACGACAAACGTTTGCGACATCCGTCGATCGATTTACACGTTCTGCCGCCTGATAGATTGTGTTCGAAGGACCAATGAATGGACGATTTGTTTGGCTTCCTTTGGGATTCAGGCGATCCAGTACTACACAGTGCCTGTGCCCTAAGCACGACTTGTCGAATCCTGCGTCACGTGAAATCGAATAGTAAACTCTAACGAGTTTGTATGACGTTTGGAACAGCGCCCGCCCGTGAGCGTATTTGGAACTAAAATTTAGTATGAGATTTCTCGATCTCGATACGATAACCGTAACGTAACGCAGGATTCGACAAGTCGTGCTTAGGGCACTGATTTAGAGTTCTGACCGCCCTACCGACTGACCGGGGCGGGTTCGGTTAGAGCCAGAGGGTCGAGCACGAGTTTTCGAATCCTGCGTAACGTTACGGTTATCGTATCGAGATCGAGAAATTTTAGTTCCAAATACGCTCACGAGCGGGCATTGTTCCAAACATCATACAAACTCGATAACGTTTACTATTCGATTTTACGTGACGCAGGTTTCGAATATTCGTACTCTGGCCTCAGAGTGCGAGCAGTAATTGTATTTTAACGCAATTTCCCAAAACTAGGTACCAAATATTATTATGTAAGTAAGTATTATTTGAAGTTTGATGACTTGGATGACAATACAAGTAAGTAAGTAAGTAAACGCTTTATTTTTACAAGTACGAGTACAGCCAACAAAGATTACAGAAAAAAAGCGTGCATTAAAAATCATAATTACTTATGATTTACTGCGCTCCACACTCTGTTTAGTTTGTTAAAAATGCTAAGACACCCCCTATTTCACCAACTTTACAATTGTCAGTTTTCAATGACAATTCGTTGTCAATTGCCGACCTGAAGAGCTTTTGTTTTAGCGCGCTAGATACTGCCTCCACCAATTAGAGCTATTTTAAAAAAAACATTTAAAAGCGCACTACATAGCTCTACAGAAGACTATGCCATAGCGGACGCTTGATTGCCTTGTAGTTCTGGGATTATGCATAAATGTGTTTTTGTTTTATCATTGATGTTTCTTTTGCATTGCATTAATAGGTATGTGTTTGTTGTTCTGATGATCCTATTTTATTTATTTCCCGTATAGTAGATAATTTTGTAATAGATTAAGTTTAGTTTTAGTAGCCCTTAAGGCTAAGGTTCTGGCAGAACATCAGCGTTGCGAAGCAATTCGGAACGTTGTGCTGAGCCAGCATCCCTTTTTGTGTCCATTTCGCTCCTTCCTAATATTCTTTTGTGTTATAATTTATAATGTGACCAAATAAATATTTTTTCTTTCTTTCTTTCTTTCTTACTGGCCAAGGAATGTAGTTCGAATTGTCTTGACAAACTGTCAATTGTAAAGTTGGTAAAATAGGGGCCAGTCACCACTCAAATTCAATTCAAAATTTTATTCAGCAAATAGGCAGTTGAATGCTCTTTTACACGTCATTTTTTTTTAGTCTACCAGCGCTTTCGGAAAGACCATGATTGCCAAGAAGAATGCGCCGCAAGAAACTTGGCACAAAGTCATTTTTTCTAAAAATAAGTTACATTAGCTCTTACAATACGTAACCACAGACAAATTACACAAAGAAACCTCACTCTGTCATTAAAAGATTAAGAGAGAGAAAAAAATACCGCATTTTAGAAACAAGTGTAAAAAGTAATTATTAGAACAGCAAAACCAGAACACTTTACTTCACTCTTAATGATGATCCTTGTATCGTCTAGCAGCCAATGAATCTAACACAACTGATAAGTAATTGGGCTCGCGTGCCTCAGATTATGTACACGTGACTCGGATGTGAGGGGTGAGGTGCGACCGAATTGATTTAAAAAAATCATCGCGATATTTTGTTGGAGATTTAGTCACCTGCTTTCAAGTTTGTGTGATCTAGTGGTAAAGAGCTAAAGAGCTATTTTCGAAAAGCTAAATAGTGAAGGAATTATCAAATATTTTTTTTATTTCAGATTTCAAACTGAAACGTGAATATACAGAAAGACCAGAAAAATCAATTCTCGAACTGGGATTCGAACCCAGGACCTCCACCATACCGTGGCTTCGCGCTACCAACTGCGCAAGCCGTGCTTAATATTTTTAATTCTCCTTTGCACGTCATTTTATTAGTCTGCCAGAGCCTGTAGAAAGACCATTGATTGTCAAGAACAATTTAAATTTGTCAAAAAGAAAAAAAAAAACAAGTTGTTTTTTTCCCATATGTATTATTATTATTTTTTTTTTTTATACAACGAGGAAGGCAAGCGAGCAAGCAATTTATATGTATAAAGAAAATTATCACAATTACAAGTAAAATAAAAAATACTGCAGTGGCTTGTGTGTTATTGTGGTTTGCGTACATAGTTTTGGAACAAATACAGTGGAATAGTACAAAAACATTTTAAATGTCTAGATATTGCCATGAAGCTTCTTGTAATAAATGAGCAAATTTTTTTATTCACTTCCACACCCAAAAGGAAATACTACACTCGAGGAGAATGCTTCTTTACAATTAAAGAAGTCACCTCAATAGCACTGGTGGCCGAAATGGCCGCATTATATTATTATTTAGTACATATTTTTTAATCAAACCGATTTACTAGCATCATGTACCAAATAGCAACGACAGAATATCCATCAACCACCAAACTGTCATTAGGGACACCCACAAATACATACTTTGAACAGATTTCATTGCGAGAGAACGAACGGCCAAAAAATGGCTAAAATCTGACAAATGGTTTTCCTTTAACGTCTGCGCCTATCTTATTATCATTACTACCGAACAGAACTCTCATTTGAGACTTATTTTCATTTCTATAAACATCGCCACAAACAAATATCAACCTTCTAATGCCCCATCTAAGGTTCCTTCCACCATGTCTTCTCTTAGCAATTTTTTCGCTTCGTCTCCAGTGCGAAGTGTAGCCTTATCTTCGTCAGAGTAAAGCTTAATTTACTGTGCAGTTGTCCCGAGTTGGATATCAATTTGAGAAGAAGCGTCTGTGCTAATAGCATTATTCGCAATCTCATCCATACACTCGGGGGTTAGGCCGCCTATAGCGAGGTATCATTTTTTATGCGACATATAAAACATATTTATTGCAATCATAATAGGTCGAGTTTTTTTGGGGTCTCTTGGGACGGAAATCGATGCTTAATAGATAAAGTTTTGCGGCAGAGAAAACAAATGTGTATTTATTATTAAGTATTAAAAACAATGTTAAATATTAATAAAAATGTTTAGTCTATTCTTGAACATTCTGATTTTTAGATTGCCGTGTACTATTTTTCATAATTTCAATTTAGACAGCTGATTTTATTTAAAATTTAAAATTGCCGGTTTGAAACTATTGCCTTAATAATTAACGTTTTTAACCTTAAAATCTGGTCATTGTTCAAAAATGATTTTGCCAACCTTACCCGTATTGAAAAGCGAGTCAAACGCCTCGCGGTTTTCAATATCATACCGTAATTGTCAGGCTGACCCTACCGCTACTCAATGCGCTCTCAATTCGAGGCAGTTATTATTATCTTGACCTGGTGATTGAGCTCTCCTGCTCTCTATCGTTGAAACCCGCTCTCATTGGTCGGAGCATTTCTTTCACGCCTCCCGCTCGACGCTGACTGGCCGACTCCGCCACGCCCCCCCAACTTCAGAGCTTTACTAAGGGTAGACTAAATCCCCACTTATATATTTCCACCCTTATATCTCGCTCGCATTCGTAAAGTGACAGCCGGGTGGCACGCACGCGTGTTCGTCGCAAAGCCGCGATATAAGTGAGAAAAGTTTTCCACAAAGTGACGTTAGTTAAATGATCAAACAATGACAATGGACGTTCAAAATAATTATCAAAGTTACAAAGAAGCTTCTCCTGACTCGAAAGAGACTAATTTGAATATTGAAAGTGCTAGGACTCAAGTTGCAAAGACTGAGATGCAGCCGACGGTGCTTAACCCAGGAAAAGCATCGAAGCGGTCGTTCGACGTTGCTTTTCTCATGATGCCGGATGAGAAACTTCGGTCTAAACAACCAGAGAGGCAACTTCGAGTGTCGAAGCAACTCTTCAATAATGAAGAATGGGAGCAACCGCTCAAGAGAATCCCAGAGATTTACAAGC
Source organism: Clepsis dumicolana (assembly GCA_963691665.1). Lineage (NCBI taxonomy): Eukaryota > Metazoa > Arthropoda > Insecta > Lepidoptera > Tortricidae > Clepsis > Clepsis dumicolana. Next base: position 15,778,740 of record OY829510.1, read on the forward strand.
ACAGTGAGTACTCCAATGAAAATACTATGGACGCGAAAGACCATGATGATGAGAGGATACGCGTAAACAACAACATATCTCCTAACTTTGGGTCCGATATCAATATCGACGTTGGCACGGATGAGTATCCGAACAAAGTGATGTATTGCAGCGACTCCGAAAACTCGGACCGGTCACGAAGTCGTCCAAACTCGAACGAAAGTGCTGCAAGACAGCCGAAATTTCTACCCGAATACAAGAATAAAATCTTCGACGACCCGACTTTGATAAGTATGCAGTCAAGAGCGAGATTTGAAAATCGGTACAGCGATAAGCCACCAGAAATGTCACCAAGGAGTGCTTTTACAAAAGTGTCCAACTTTTCTATGCGATCGCCAAACCCTTCCGTTAGTCCGGACAATTTGCTCTACCAGAACTCCGTCAGCCCGCCATTGTCAGCTACTAGCCAATCATCCAACTCGTTTTCTAAAGCACCGGCTTTTAATAACTTATTGACTCCAGCTCAACTCTTAAATGGGAATAACTTCTTCAAAGCGCACAGCATTCCTTCTTCATCACCGAACTATCCCGAATCCAGCCCGATCCAAACAAGAACCAGCGGAGCTTTTAAAGGAGTTGAGTATCAAGAGAAGCACTCCCCAAAACCGCAAGTCTCTCCCAACAAGCTGAATTTCTTACCTTTTCGGCCAGATATTCCTTATCTTCAAGCGGGCTCGGCGTATCCATTTAGCGTGCAAAATTTCCAACCATCTAATTCTGATTTCATGAAGTTTCCCGTACCATCAAGGGAGCCGGTAAACCCGCTCATTTCTAACCCAGCGGCAGCCATACTCAGCACCTTATTACCACCTACTTTGGCCGCTTTTTCACTGCCAGCTCAGAACGTGTGCGCGAAATGCAGTATTAGTTTCCGTATGACGTCCGACCTTGTGTACCACATGCGTACTCACCACAAGAGCGAGGCCGTGTCCGATCCCAATAGGAGGAAAAGGGAAGAAAAATTAAAGTGTCCAGTTTGTAACGAGAGTTTTAGAGAAAGACACCATCTGACGAGACATATGACGGCTCACCAAGATAAAGAAGGTGATATGGACGACGTCCCCCAGAATTTTAACAAGAAAAGCAAGCAATTCTATCCTCATAACGGTTCCCTCATTCACAAATGAGCCTCTTATGCAAATTTAACACCCTCTCAGAACTCTCAATTCGACAAAGTTGTAACTAATTAATAGTCAATGTTCAGCACTATTTAAGGTATTCGCGGATTCCCGATTCGTTTTCCATTGTTGTTATTTGAATAAGATATATCCTCTATGTGCAATATTAGAGTTTAAGTGTTCCATTTATTTTGTAAATACGATTTTAGGTGTAGTAGCAAATCATTAAAATATTTAAGATGCCGTTTCACGTTTTATTTTTGGTCGTGTCCGATTTGATTTTACCAGTGAGTTCCCAGCAGCAAATATCATTGAAACGGGTGATATTATTTAAGATTTAATGGCTTCCCTATTTGTAGCGTACAGGCCGCTAACAAGGCGTAGCGTAGCGGATTGAGGTATGGCGAGGGTGAGAGATAAAGCCATCATACCCCGTCATTTGTGAAGAATATTAACATAACCCATGAATGAGATTTTGCTAACAGGCTGCTCTAAAGATAATAATTCTAGGATACTTATTAAGTTTATTCCTATGGCAATAATAAGCTGTAAATATTTATTTAGCGGACACATACTTAAAGTTAACTGTTACAGTTTTAACGGTGGAATAAAATTTAAAAGATGTTCCTATGAGCATACGTGTCAATCTGAAATAAAAGTTATATCAGAAGTGTTTTGTTAAAACAATAACTTTCAATGGAAGCTTTTTTGAAGACTACACCTCGTTGGCTATACTTGTAATGTCATTCAATCTACATCATGATGATGTGACGATAGACACCGGGACAGGTGAACCTATATAACTAAAAGCTTAAATGACGGTATGTATATCAGGCATTTTGTATTTAATATACATTTTATTCGTTCACTTGCTTAATTAAACCTAAAGAAATTAATACCGCATTTAATTGAATTACCCGATGATAAGTACAAGTGCGCATAATTTTTATCACGGTTCGTAGAAATATCCATTGAACAGATTTAATTCGCTCGAAACTTATTTCAAGCCCTCAAACTCTCTACAAAAGATAGAGGGTTCGGTCACTTTTTAGTACTTTGGAGGACAATTTCTTCGAATAGGTTGAGTTTGGGCAGCTAAAAAAAATACGCGTCCGTTATTCTAGACTACTCTCTAACATGTATAAAAGTAAGTCAAATTGGAGCCGGACAGTTGGGTACCTTTCCTTGTAAGTACAATCACAAATCTAATTACCTCCCCTCCGTTACTCGTATCACTCACAGTCCGTGACTAACTTTGTTCCCAGCACCGTCACACCGGGATATGGGACCATTTTACCCAGCGTCCCATTCGCAGGCCCATGTCGTGGGTGAGGTTGCTTCATTGGCTCGACAACCGTGGTGGATCGGATGGGAAAATGGGATGGCGGTTGTTTTCACACGGGATGGCCTATTTAGAGTTCGTGAATTTTGATGCGTTTTGTTTCGGTTGTCTTCTGTTTTTTGGGGTAATTAACTGATGTTTTTTTGCGTGTGGGGCACTCTTTTTACCCGACTGACGAAGGAGGGTTGTGTTTTTTTCTTAGAGCGTTTGTATGTATGTCTAATTATTTGGCACGCAATGCCGTTAAAGTTCGTTTGTCCTTTTTTATCACAGTGACATTTCCGTTAGTAAGAAGAAGACGAAACTTATTTTAACTAATGGCAATGGTCATCATGGTTCATCATTAAGTTCAGAAAATTTGACATGTAATCTAATATTACAAAATGTGTCATTTCTGAATTTTTTTATTCATCTAAATCTTATTAATAGCATACGCTGATACAAGAAAAATAAAATCGTATCTTGCTATAAATACATAATTGTATAGGTACAAGGTGCCGTACTTATTTTTAACCAACTTCAAAAAAAGGAGGAGGTTCTCAATTCGTCGGAATATTTTTTTATTAACATGGGTTATCAACGTGAAATCAATTTACCTACTTTGATTTACTAAAATAGCCTGCCTATGTTATCATATTTAAATTAGTACAATAAATATTACACATCCAGTACAAAGATCGTCAAATGTAGGTACATCCTTGTCTCACCAACGCGTTCACAGCGTGTCCCAAAAACAATATTTTTGCCGGCGCGCCGAACCGTGAATAATTTAATAGAAAATATTCGTATTAGGGACTGTCCGTGGCGCCCTCTGCTAAATAAAGTGTGTAGAATTCTTGGCATTCTTCTAAAAATGTTACTTAATTTTTTCTCAATTCACGTATTACGTTCGCTCTGTCTATCTGTCCTTGCTATCCATGATCTCAGTAGGAGTATCTTTTTGTATTTTTTTTTATTTTTTCTCCCATTTTTTTAATTTTTACGGTTTTCCCGTGAATATCAGTTATATTTTTTATAAACTCACTGAAACATGAATACACAAAAAAAAACCAGAAAAATGCCAACCCCGGGAATCGAACCCGGATCCTCGACACACCGGGTCGCGTGCTCTTCCCCTACACCACGATTGGCACAGGAGAAGCAGCCGAATTTTTTCCATGTATTCAAATCTTAGCTCGTCCTTGTTATCTCAGAAACTGCTGTATCTTGTCATTTGTTCGAGAGTGAGTCTTCTATACGTTAGTATTATTAGTTATTACAGAGCGTCTATTGTACCTAATCAAAAACAATAAAACCGACTTCAAAAACAATTAAAAACTAGCTCATTAAAAGTACTTTATACATAAGTAGCTTGAATATTATGTGCAGGCGGGGGCATGTTAGGTAGAGCTGTTTCGTTATTTTTGTTTGCCCCCGCCTGCACTTCTAATTACCCTTAATCACCCTAATACACATTACCCTCCTTTGCGTTTCGCAGTCGGGTAAAAAACGTCTTGATCGCGTTCGCGTTTACGTCAGAATTACTATGGGTACACAAACCCCTTAAAGGGATAAGTCCGCCTTTGTACTCAAATGTTATTGTTGTAACTTGTGTTTTATCCTATTTTTTGTACAATAAAGTGTTTACTTACTTACTTACTTACAAACAGCGCCACTAGTGGCACGTACAGACAACAAACAATTGTCATGCTATTTGACACTCGTAACGCGAACGCGATCGAGACGTATTTTGTTGGTTGTCAACAGTGCCCTTAGTGTAACCAAATTGCACAAAATACGTCTCGATCGCGTTCGCGTTACGAGTGTCAAATAGCATGAGAATTGCTAAAAACGAACGCGATCGAGACGTATTTCTTGGCCTGGTCAGCGATTACACTAGGCGCTCATTTTATGCTTTTTGATTACACTAAGAGCACCGCACTAGACAATCGGAGAGAGCACCCTGTGTGTCGCCAGACGTTAGCCGAGACAGACGCGTCTTGTAACCCGTTACTGCTTCGTACCGGCGTAGCGTGAAGATATACTGCAGCATTACTGCTCGAGTTATTGCCTCATGCTGTATCTTGTGCTGCGACGGACAGACTGTGGGCAGTAGCCCAGGAGGGCACTGAGGCCCGAGTACTAATATTCGAATCCTGCGTAACGTTATCGAGAAATTTGTATGATAGTGAAATAAACGGATCACTCACTGTAGTCCTTCCTCTGGGAGCACGGGAGCCCCCCCCCCCCCCCCCCCCCGGCCCGGCCCCGCCACTGGCGTAGCGTGTGCTTTCAGATGAAGGACTACGGATTAGTCCAAAAGACGTCAGGCTATACTCGACCAACATACGTGAGTGATCCGTTTATTTCACTATGATTGAGTCACACGGTAGTTTCATGTAAAATTTGTATGACGTTTGGAACAGCGCCCGTCCGTGCTAAAAGGTACCTATTTGGAACTAAAATTTTGTATGGGGTTTCTCAATTTCGAATAATTTTCGATACGATAACGTTACGTTACGCAGGATTCGAAAACTTCGTGCTTCGCCTATAGATAATCGAGCACGACTTCACGAAAGCTGCGTAACGTTACGGTTATCGTATCGAGATCGAGAAACGTCATACTGGCGGGCGCTGTTCCAAACGTCATACAAACTCGACAACGTTTACTATTCGACCCTCTGAGGGTCGAGCACGACTTAACGAATGCTGCGTAACGTAAAGTCGAATAGTAAACGTTGTCGAGTTTATATGACGTTTGGAACAACGCCCGTCCGTGAGCGTATTTGGAACTAACATTTAGTATGAGGTTTCTCGATCTCGATACGATAACCGTAACGTTACGCAGCTTTCGTACAGTCGTGCTCGACCCTCAGCGCGCCTACGTCTCGATCGCGTTCGCGTTTAACAATTCTCATACACTTTATTTGACACTTTAACGCAAACGCGGTCGAGACGTATTTTGTGCTTTTTGATTACACTAAGAGCACTGAACGTTTAGTGTAATGAACGCCCAAAAAAACGTCTGGATAGCGTTCGCGTTTACGCCTGAATTACTATGGGCAAATTGACAGTGTCTCTAGTGGCACGTATGGACACCAAAAATTCTCATACTATTTGACGCCCGTAGCGCAAACGATTTCGAGACGTATCACATCGTGACAAACGCTCTGCCAAATCTCTAATAACATTAAGTCTGATCAAAATGATCAGGGTCTGTTAGTTATGTGCGTGTTTTTGGCATTTGTGTGACAGTTTTGTTTTAGGGTGCGTTTGTAGGAACGTAACAAATTTTGACAGCAGCATAGACGTGTGCTGTACGTATATGTTCCTCGTCCCCCTCAAAAAGTGGCAGATAATTTTTAATGCATAGAGAAGCCAAAGGCGCCTCCCGTCTATCTGCTTTATGGCTTTTTATTATACTAAGGGCACAGGTCGTTTGCCAATTGTACCTAAACCTAAATCAGTAAACTTCAAGTTAAAGTACCCTTTAGGGGAACCGGGTAAAACGAACCGCTCACTTTTTTATTGTAAACCACAATAACTATAAGAATTGTTTGCGTACGCGCCGTCTGTGACTAACGCCTTCCGTCTGTTCGTCTGTCCATTGTCTCGACCCTATGTCGAGTAGGAAGTGACCGTCGGTGTTAGCCTTTGTTTTGTGAAAATTATCTACTAAGAAAATATATTACAAGATTATTAATTCTGGCATCATTGTTTCGGGTATGTTTTGATTATAAATAAATAAATAAATAAATTAAAATTGTTCCTTAAAAGATACTTTTTAGTTAGGTTAAAATCTGATAAACGACCGAAGACCGGGCAGCCTAGTAGATGATTATTGATTTCATAGTGCCAATGGAGTATCTTTTTGTATTTTATCACACACACCCTTGTGGGTGTGGGTGTATTTGATTTTTGGTTTCATTATGTTATTGTTAACATAATGAAACCAAAAATCAAATACCTGTCTCTAATACACACATTTGTCGTCAGATCGTTGGATCGCGTTTGCGTTAAAGTGTCAAATAGTATGAGAATTGTTTAACGCGAACGCGATCGAGACGTAGGCGCGCTGAGGGTAGAGCACGACTGTACGAAAGCTGCGTAACGTTACGGTTACCGTATCGAGATCGACAAACCTCATACTTAATGTTAGTTCCAAATACGCTCACGGACGGGCGTTGTATTTCTTAGCCTGTTCGGCGATTATACTAGGCGCTATGAAGGCTTTCTGAAAAACAACGTTTTCATGAGTTCACTGAAATGTGCTTCAAAACTTTTTTTAGAATTTGCATAATTATTAAATAATTTATTGAATCAGGCGTTACTTTAAGGAGGTCCATATTTATGAACAATCACAACAATTATTAAAAACATAGACACCTTAATGTATAAACGAATTCCTTAAAAAAATCTTCAAGAACCCATCATTCCCTCCCCAAAACCGAAAGACAGCTTCATTATCTCACTAACAAATCGCGCTCATAAATCAAAATTAATTTTTAATCGCATCCTAAACGTTACACTTAATTCAATGAAAGCGATCCCTATCAGGTTATCTGTTCGCCCCAGCTTCCTCATTTACATCTAAATGTATGAAACCCCCGCGGAACTCTGTATGGAACCCTTACGGAACCATCGGTTCCGGGTCACGTGCCTACCGGGGAAAATCGGTTAAAGAGCACCATTCCTTCACGGTTAATAAAGTCACAATCTTCACAATACAAAAACAGGCTGGCTGGAACCAACGCTCTTGTTATTAGAAAAAAAGAGATGGTTCCGTGTGAGGACTCGTTCTTTGAAACCGACTACAAAAAAGGAGGCATTAACTTTTAACCCCGGGCATAAAGAGAGAGGTGTTACAAATTAATATTACCGCTATTGTGTGTGTATGGGTGTACTAGTTTGCCAAAAACAAATTGCCCAACTTATTTATTTCCCAAATGTTTCATTTTCCAAAATGCTTTTTTTTCCGAAACTGTAAATATTTCAGGATTTTTATAAAACAAACCTAATCTTAGCTACGAGACGGCCGTGAAATAAATCCTGAAATATTTACTGTTTTATAAACCCTTTTTTTTTTAAAAGCAACAGAGTTACAATTAAATAATAATGACACTTCACTGTTTATATTGTTATGGTTTTATAGGTGACGGTTAAGTACTTTATTTTTAAAAAGAGTTTTTCATTAAAGAGGCGTATCAAGATTGTAAAAAAAAAACGAAGTTATAGCTTTCAATTAAAAAAAACGCTTTCGATCTCTCTGTTTAAGAGTTACGATGCCACTGAAAAACACAGATACTTAGACAGAGATAAAGGTATCACACAGGTACAGGTAGGTACACACGTAAAACTTTTATTAAAACTGGCCTATGCCATCATAACCATCACCATCATGGACAAGTTATCATCATCATTTTTATATCACGCGATGAATTGCAAAACGCAAAAGACCGTTAAACGGAACCCCAATACGAGGGAACAGATTCCAAATTCGAATTTGATTATCGAAGTGTGCCGTTCATTTGTCATTTGCGACGCGACGCGCTAATATTGTAATCTTGTAAATGCGTTGGTACCTACAACATATTTTTGTTATAGTTAAAACAACAATCTGTTTCATTGAAATATTTTTTAAATGAAATTATTGAGTTTTTTTTATTGACGAAGGCATGAACTCAAAATTTATTAGAAAATTTTTTTTTCGGAAAAATGAGGACATGGCCTGTTTATCCCCGCTATCCCTTACAGCAGTTTTTATTTTTATGTAACACTTTAATAATACATACTGGCAAGTCCAATTTTTATAGTAAGTAAAGCTATTGCTTTACTTACTAATTTACTTTCATTTCCCGTGTATCTGTATGTCTGTCTGTGTAATGAAATATTGCAAGTAAAATTTTGATCCACTTCCAGTGGTTGGATTGATTAAAATTTGGTATGGATAGGTATGCAAGTTGGATAACATGAACGCATGTACAGTCAACAAAAAGTAGTGACCGAAAAAATAATTAAAAATTAATAAAAAAAAAACCAAATTAAGTATTTAAGTATTTGCCTCATTATAAAGCCAAGACATCCTTTCTTTATTTTACTTTCTTAAATTCCAATCACCTCTCAGTCCTATTCGCCAAACTTTCCCCTTTGAAATTCAAACCTCCACGTACTTAAAACTCAAAATATGCGTCTTAAAATTCGCTAATAGCGACAATCTCGCGACAAAGCGTAATGTATGCCTCGAATTATTCATATTATTTTCTACTTACTTTAGTATATGTTGCGCTTGGCACCATAATAATATTCTTTATCTACACACATATCATAAGTCCTCTATAATGCGTTCAGAAACCGTAGAAAATGACCAGCATTGCAGCACGACGACGACTTCGAAGACCGGATGGCCTAGTGGTTAGCGACTCTGACTATGAAGCTTCAGGTCCCGGGTTTGAATCCCGGTCGGGGCAGATGTTTGTATGATGAATACGAATATTTGTTCTCCGGTCTTGGATGTTTAATATGTATATAAGTATGTATTTATCTATATAAGTATGTTTATCCGTTGTCAAGTACCCATAGTACAGGCTTTGCCTAGTTTGGGACTAGGTCAATTGGTGTCAATTTGTCCCATGATAAAATAAAATAAGCTTCTCACCGACACCCACCACCACGAGGTCCAGTAGTAAAGTAATAGTCATTACGACTGTCGACATCGAATTCGATGTCGTAATGACTTTTCGATATCGAATTCGATGTTTCGAATTTGAAAACCAACGTAATTTACAATCATAGTAAAATAAAACTGATCACTCACGTATTTAAGTCGAGTTCAATCCGACATGTATAAATAATAACGCGTTTTTTTTTACAATAAAAAAACAGTTTACGAAACGTCAGCTCGGTATGTTTGTCTATGATAAAAAAAAACAGTCAAATTCGTGACAGGTATGGGTATGATAATATATGCCTTCGGCTTCTGAACCCATCTTAGAGTACTTATAATATGTGTGTAGATAAAGTAATGTATGCAACTCCACATAATTAGGCCTTAAAACACTCGTGTGATCCTATTATGAAACTCAGCTTCGCCTTGTTTCATAAAAACACACTCGTGTTTTAAGGACTCTCATTATGTAGCAGTTGCATAATAGTAGTTTATGCAACTGCTACATAATGAGTGTTTTAAGGCCTAATTATGTGGAGTCGCATACATTACTTTATCTACACACATATTATAAGTACTCTAAGATGGGTTCAGAAGCCGAAGGCATATATCATACCCATACCTGTCACGAATTTGATTGTTTTTTTTTAAATCATAGACAAACATACCGAGCGGACGTTTCGTAAACAGTTTTTTTTTTCATTGTAAAAAAAAACATATCACATTATTATTTATACATGTCGGACTGAACTCGACTTATATACGTGAGTGATCCGTTTTATTTCACTATGATTGTAAATTACGTTGGTTTTCAAATTTGAAACATCGAATTCGATATCGAAAAGTCATTACGATATCGAATTCGATGTCGTAATGACTATTACTTTACTGGTGGTGGTGGTGCTGGGGCTGGCGCTGTCGGCGAGAAGGCGACGGCGTACTGAAATGCTGGTAATTTTCTACGGTTTCTGAACGCATTATAGAGGACTTATGATATGTGTGTAGATAAACTACTATAAGGATTTTCTTGTAAATTACATCTTCGACGCACTAACCATATCATGATCTCTAATATGTCCATGGTCTCCCCTCCACTCGAGAACCCTTTTTTAGGGTTCTGAACCTCAAAAGGAAAAAACGGAACCCTTATAGGATGACTCGCGTGTCTGTCTGTCTATCTGTCACAGGCAATTTACTAAGAAAGTACTACACAGATTGAATTGAAATTTAGTACCTACACATAAGATGTAAGTCGGTGACCCGAAGAAGGACGTGTAACGTAAATCAATGAATTTTAAACATGGGGGCCAGTTTTGGGGGGTCAGTTAGAAAACGAAACACGATGAATACGAGGGTAGTTGCCGCTGTCAGCTGCGCCTAGTAGTCGCGCGAGCAGCCCCCATACTACGAAATTCGAAAACAGAACTTGGTATTGTCGTCCCGCTCACTCTCGTGTTAAATAATATTAGATTGAGACGGATGGCACGATACGAAGTTCGAATTTTGCACTTCCTAGTCGGGGGGCAGAGCCGCGGCGCGTAGTGTGCGTCTCGCTGCCGCTGGAACGCGCGCTCCCAGTGGAAGCACTACGAATTAGTCGGGCTAAACTCGACTTATAGACATACTAGCTATTGCCCGCGACTTCGTCCGCGTAGATTTCGGTTACCGCTTTCCCGCGGGAACTACATAATTTTCCCCAATAAAAAGTAGCCTATGTTATTCCTCAATATTCAAATTATTAAATTATTCTTACCAAATTTCATCTAGATTGGTGCAGCGGTTTTCCCGTGAAGAGGTAACAAACAAACAGACAGAGAGACAGAGTTACATTCGCATTTATAATTTTAGTTCCGTGATCCGTTTTCTTTCACCAAAAATTACCTGATTGTGAATAGAGGCGTTATTCAAAGGTAGCAGGTAGCATAGTCGGTAATGCCAGCGCGGCATACATCCATATTAATTGTAACCATACTTCATTGTATTTAATTCATATGCTAAATAGACTGGCATCGTTTCGCCCGGAACTGTTGTTCGTTTTGATTTCAGTTTAAAGGGATGCTGTGATTTATGTCGATAGCTATATTCAGCGACACATTTTGAATAGGTTTTCTTTGTTATAAACACCCAATAATAAACCTTCTATTTAATGAATTTCTTCAGTTGTGCTCCCATATACTCACATATAGATACTACGCATTCCCATATTTGTTTTTTCTTTTCGCTACAACGAGTGAAAGTATTTTGAATGGGGAATGGATGTTTAATTGAACGCTAAAGTTGTTGTACGCTAACGAAACCAGGGGTAGTCTAGTTTAATGGACTAATTTTAAATAATATTTAAATAATAGTCGATGAATATTTAGATTCCAACATTAACAACTAGATAAACCAAACATACCGTCTTAATATTACCGCAAACAAGTGTTTGTCTCTCTGCTACCCTACGTTGAATTTGAATTTATGTATCTGTAACTAGCGTTTATAAAGAATCTTAACAATTGGTATTGGATCATTGTCCTTAACTAGTTAAATGATAATTTTATTAATCCTATTGTATAAGTGTATTGCGGTGCCCTTTCAGGGTTGTGTTGAAACATAAATATTACAACTGTAAGACCTTTTGTACACACAATGCAATCAATAAATCAATATGAACATGAACAAATTTTGAGCCCGTAATTTAAAAAAATAAATCGTACGTTTCTTTAGTTTTCCGGGCTCAATTATAATCGACCTTTATGTAAATATTGCTGGACTAATAAAAATATACCTAAATTATTGGAATCAATGAGATATACCTCGACTAAACTACTGATTTTAACAGATTGTTTACTTGATACTTTGTATGAAACTGAGTTCTGAATAGGTGTGTACGTCTAAACAATGAATACACAGCCTTAGAGACCGACTTTACGCCAAATATATTACGTTGCAAAATGTAAATAAGACGAAATAAATCTTTTCCTGAACAACCGTCTGCTAATTCAGAAACGCTTTGAAATTAAATTCACTCGAAGTAAAATACGTTTTGTTCACGTTGCTGGATTAATTTCATTTACATATTTTGTGTCGTTTAAAGTCTACTGTATGTGTAAAATGTGCAGTTTTAAAATCTGTTTGGACAAGTGTGTTTTTAACGAGATTTAAGTGAGGAGAAATAATATACTAAGTGTAAATTTTGAAGGGTACACAGAAAGAACTCGTCAAGAACAAGGTGCCAAGTTTCTTGCTGCGTTCTTCTTGGCAATCTTGGTCTTTCTGAAAGCGCTGGTAGACTCAAAATACATTACGTGTAAAAATAAGAGCATTCAACTGCCTATTTGCTGAATAAAATTTTGAAATTGAATTTGAATCGAATTTGAACATCAGTCAGCTTAGCAACTTTTTGAGTTTTATCAATAATACATATAATTTCGTGTACCTACATATTTTTTTAAAGTGATAATAAAGACAAGTTATATGTACAAATATTTGTATCTATAGCTGAGTGCTAACTTATTAGTCTATTGAGTGCTCTACATTAAGAGATTGCATTTTTTTTTTAAGTTTTTTAAAAAAGTGACTAGGCAATTGTTATTTCCGTGTACCCTTCATTTTGTACCTATATAGCCCAAAACTGTCCGATCAGTTTTGGACTCACCATCATCACCAGCCTCAGGCCTCCTCTCGGAATGGGATGGCTTGGGCTATTGTTCCCACGAGGCAGTGATTAGAAACTTCACACAGACCGTTGAATCGCTTCGCATTAGCGTTCTATTCACTATAATGTGAAATAATTTCAAATTCAATCAAACATTACTCACGGCAATGGAAATAATGCGTCATTCCTACAATCAAGTAGAGCACATTCTCTGCCCGATAAATCAGAAATCATACATAACTGTCGCGCGGGAGTAATCATGTTTTAGCTAAAGAACGAATGTGATTGAAACTCGTAACGTTAGAATTATATTTTTAGTCGTTTGTGCGTCATATTGTTTTTAAGGTTGTGTCTTTATTACAAAGCTTGTATTTGGTTTCACCTGTAGTCTGTGAGTAATTAAATCTTGCAAGTGTTTGACCCACTTCAAATTGTATGATTTACTTGTTTGGTATGAATATGATGTATCTATGCATTTAGTCAAAAAACCTTCAAATCGATTTTCCTGGTATTGATAATAATTTCAGAAACTTTAGAAATTTTACCGTTTGAACTTGGGTTCTGCCGTTTCGACTTCTTCGTAAATTAATGCAGGCATATAAAAGCAGAGTTTGTTTTCTACTGGTATACTGCACTGCAAAGTTTATCTTATTATTGAATAGAAATCATTGTCTTACCAACACCATGGACTTCGGGTTAGCGCTTGAAAACGTCCGAACCAAAAGACCACTAATCGAGCGTCAGTCAGTTTTAGTTTGGTCGAACGACAGCGCTATGACGTATGGCTGTCATCTAAAAATGCCGCGTTGTACTGGGACACATTTTTCGTGAATTTTGTACTAGAACCAAAGTCCATGGTGTTAATAAGTCAATGGGTGCATACTTAATTCATTGAAACATCTCTATTATCACCTGCAAAACCCCGGGAAACCACTGAATTCAGTTTTTTGCTCATTTACTCAAAACGGGCTTTCAATGTGTTTTGGGTTTTCGCAATAGACTGATAGGTACGTTTTCAAACTGCTCTGTTATCTGCTACCGAGCAAATCCGCGGTAAAACCTAAGCTACTATCATTTTCAAGTCGATCCATGCATCAGTCTGTAATGTTCGATTTATGGCCCGGCTGGCAATCCACTTTTATTATTAGCTGATAAATCCCGCGTCTCCGAAGATTGGTGATGTGATCTCAATCTTTTATTGAATGTTAGCGTTTTGAGTTATTGCCTTTTACTTGAATAGCGGAAAAATCTAGATGTCACGGTTACTTATTATAACAGCCTTATCACACTAGCGATTTGCGAGCTAGTTTTGTATTGAGGGGATCACGCAACGTGTTCGCCGCGAGCGATATTAGTATGAAGTAGTGAAACGAATACTGCGCGTCAACGCTCTGCTCCTCGGCGCAGCTAATAGCGGCGCACAACCACCCTCGTTTTCATAGTTTTTATTATTGTCAAAAAAGTAGTACGGTCAAGTATAAAAAATATGTATCGAAATAGTCCACTACAACAACATTACCACAACCTTAATTCGCAGACATACGAACCATAGGAACATATTTTTGAGTAAGTTGTATAAACCCATATTTTTGCACTTGACTGTACGCACTCACCCTAATCACTAAGTTTAGTGTTGGCGCCACTCCCGAAACGAGTGCTCCCAGATGAAGGACTACGAATTAGTCCGAAACGTTTTGGGCTAAACTCAACTTAAATATACGTTAGTGATCGGTTTTATTTCACTATGACCGAGTCTCACGGACCGAGTCTAACATGAGAGTTAAAAGTACTAATTTAAAACTTATAATCATCATAATCTCCAGTTTGTTTAACCGGGCACTACAATTATAGCACGCGCCCAAGAAAACAGCAACCCGGTCACCGACCCTTCCCTCCTACCCTACTTTTAACAACCCAAAACTATAAACTGCGAAACAAAAGTCCGTCCTGCGCCTCCATAACTCAGAACTAGTTCCTGTCACCGCGCCGGTAACACGCAGGGTTAGACAATGTACCGTCAGCAACAGAAGTAGCTAAGCAACCGAAGCGGTCACAACGATCTGCACAAGCTCTTATGTCTATAACAATAGAGCCGTGCTTAGAGCATTGTGAAGGCGTCGGTTGCTTAGTGACTTGTGTTGCTGACTGTAGCAATATTTAGGGCGGCCTTTCCGACGTACTTTGTTCTCTTCTAAGTAGTAGGCCCAGGAAATCATTTGTAGTTGTATAATGCTTGCTTGGGTAGTTTGCGGGTGGTAGGACCTTGTGCGAGGTCCGTCCGGATCGCTACCATATATTATTCGCTAATCCTGCCAGCACTGCTTGCACTGTTGTGTTCCGATGTGGAGAGTAAGACAGCCGATGTAATTACGGACACAAGAGGCATTTCGTCTTAGCTCTCTAGGTTGGCGACGCATCTGCAAACTCTCCGGGGCTGTGGGTGTCTATGGGCAGTGGCGATCACTTACTATCAGGTGACCCACTTGTTCGTTTGATTGCCTCGTCGTATAAAAAAATGCTGATGCAACCTACTAGGAATTGGGTATAATTGTGAGTGAAAACTTCCTTGTGAGAACTGAAAGGTAGAAGAGTTGAATAACCTCCGAATTTTTTGTTTCTTCGATGACTGGATAGCTTAGAAGTCGTCCATTAATCACGTCATCATCATCACATCATCATGTCAGCCGAAAGACGTCCACTGCTGGACATAGGCCTTCCTTGAGGCTCTCCACTCAGACCGGTCTTGTGCTTTCCGCATCCACTGCGGTCCCGCGATCTTAATCACACATGATGAATGATTTCATTATTTATTTTATTTATTGTTTAATTTCAAAAGTCCAGTAGTTCATTTAAATATAAACGGTTTAATAACCGATATAGAATTCTGTTACTGCTATCCCGCGGGAACTATGGTGTTTGTGGGATAAAATGTAAAATGGAACATCTGAAAAGGGTACAAATTTTCGTATTTCTAATATTAGTGATTATTTATGTAGACGATAAAATTGCTTCCGTATTACTTCCGATATTATGTAATAACGGCTGAACTTAATATTTATGCATATTAATGTGGTTACTGATTCTGTCTAGCGGTTTGTAGCTTTGACTCACTGACTATACCTATTGTAGATAAAGATACATACCTTCTCAAAATAAACAAAAACCAAACAAGAAATACAACACATAAAAAGCCAGTAACGTGTTTCCGATTGCAATAAATTTGTACATTCCGGGAGGGAAATATTGTTTCTGGGGAATTTATTCAAAAATGTCTTCCGAGCATAGCGGGTGTAGCGATAGCGGTAAAATATTGACAATAATACTCACAATACTTATGTCAATGGGGGGATAGAGGTAGGTATTTTAGCGATAGTTATTGTTGTGTCATATTTTGCCTATAGTCAATGGCGGTGTTATAGTTTACCTCGGAGTCCCTTGAATCGTCGACAAACGTTTCATCGCATTTTCATTTCAAATCAGGATAATTTCAGAAATACTTAGGTCAGTTTAGGTTAGTTTTTAAATCAAAAGGTTAAGAAAATAAGTCAGAAAATAGCTATCGATGAAATGAAACAGCTATGAAACGTGTGTCGGCAATTTGGTGATGTGTTGGCATTAGGTATATTCAGATATAGAGTCATTGGTGGCATTATATTTCACCGATACGGGTGGCACTATATTTCACCAATAGGGGTGGCATTATATTTCACCGCTATAGTCATTGGTGGCATTATTTATTTATTTATTTATTATCAAAACAATTTTACAGCATTACAGCACAGCCAATGCGCTATTAAATTTAAAAATAAACAACTCACAATGCAAAAAAAGTACATATAAAAATTAAAACAAAACATTACAACTATTTAGGGAGTTTTAAAATATGATTATGATTATGTTTCACCGATAGACATTGGTGGCATTATATTTCACCGCTAGAGTCATCGGTGGCCTTATAATTTCACCGACAGTCATTAGTAGCATTATATTTCACCGTTAGAGTCATTGGTGGTATTATATTTCATCGCTGGAGTCATTGGTGGTATTATATTTCATCGCTGGAGTCATTGGTGGTATTATATTTCATCGCTGGAGTCATTGGTGGCATTATACTTTTAGCTGTTACCCGTTGCGCTTAATTCACTTCACCAAGGATCTCCACGACGATCGGTCTTGTGCTACCCGCAGCCAATGGCTTCCCGCGATCTTTACCAGATCGTCCATCCACCTTTCGGGAGGCTTACCAACACTTCGCCTTCCGGTACGCTATCGCCACTCTAGAACCTTACGGTCCCAACGGCCATCAGTTCTACGAGCAATGTGCCCCGCCCACTGCCCCTTAAGGCGTGCAATTTACTGAGCTATACCTATCGGTAACTTTGGCATCAGCTAGTTATCACATAAGCCTGATAACACACACTGTACCACAGTACAGCTTACGTAACAGAATTTTTCATGCCATTTTGAATACCTGCGAATTTAAAAATTAATTCAAAAATACAAAGGCCAATACTGTCAACGGAACATGATTTCGCAGACAATACAGTGTCATGAAAGCTTTTTTTCAGCGCCGGACGCGGGCCGTCGGAAGCTGGCGGTACTGATGAAACTCACTGAAATGATTAAATAAATCATAAATAAATACTCCGTAAAAGAGAATAATGATATTAATTTTAAGCATTGACTTAAGATCATGTTTTATTTTCTGTACCATTATGTACCATTTTGTTTTATTTTTATATTTATGACATTTTCACTTTTTGTGAGTTTTTACAGATTTCTTTAAATTACATAGTTTTAAATTGACATTTGATGATTTATAAAACATTGTACATTGGTTGTTAAGCACCGGCTCCGCTACGAGCCGGAGGAGGTGCGCGGGCGGACGACACGGCGACGTCACGACCACCGCGCCGGCTGCGTGGCCACCACTCGCCTTACGACCTCCACCGACCGCGGACACCTCCCAAATAAAAAAAAAAAAGAAAATTATTTTTTATTATTAATTAGCGTTTAACTTGTAATTGTAACCGCGATTAAACCAGCCCTATATTGATACAGTCCGCTTATTTTTATTTAACGTCCCGTAGGACCCTAACATGGTTTGACATTTTATTTTATTCTATTGTATTTCGCATTAATTCTTATTGTATTTTGTTTTTCTTTGACGATCTTTTTGTAAATTTATTATGTTTTGACATTTAAAATGTAATGTAATTTTCAATTTTATTTAGTTTAAGCTTAGATTTAATGTCATTGTAAATTGCTTTTATTATGTAAATAAAGTAGTATTTTCAATGAGAAATAAAGAAATCTATCTATATAGCCTCATTCTACGAGTATATTCGACAATGGGTTGACTGGATCCTATTTCACCAACTTTACAATAGACAACATTTCATGTTTTTTACACCTGGAAATTAAAATAGGTATCGAAATGGCTTTGCCTCCTTTACACACCACTATCTTTATAAAAAAATAGTATTGCTTATTGTTTTAAATAGCCACAAGAGAATAAAACAAAATTACCAAATTCACCAAAACTACGCAAGAATACCTTTGCATTTTTCACGAAAAAAAAACAAACGTTTTGGATTTGATATTGTCACTTGTCAGAGTTGTCAGTTCCTAATGAAAATTTAAAACCATGGGTTTGCTCCTCTTTCAAAGTAGAATACAGACAATTAATCAAATTATAGTCTCAGAAATATATTGCCAATATGAAGCGCGCTGAAACAAAAGCTCTTCAAGTGAGCCACTGACACCGAATTGCCATTGAAAACGGACTCTTGTAGTTACGTTGGTGAAATAGGCGCAAGGTGATATTCTGAACCTAACTAACCTCTATGGATTATAAAGTCCAAAATAAAGAGCTACTTTTTTTAATAAAACTTTTAGAGTTCCGTACCCGTTTTTCCCACCATCGAGATAGAAACTCATGGTAATCCCACAGGAAACAATACTCGATCCCCTGAATTAATGGCTACGCGCTCCACAGACAGGGGCGCGCAACCATGGTTTTATTTAAACGAATTTAATTGCGATTGGCGTTTTAAACGCTTCCGTGGAAGTGAGTTCGTAAGTATTGATAAGCTTTAGAGGTAATGGGATTATATATGTTTTTAAGGTTCCGTACCTCAAAAGGAAAAAACGGAACCCTTATAGGATCACTTTGTTGTCCGTCTGTCTGTCAAGACCCTTTTTCTCTGGAATGCGTCGAGGTATCATGCTGAAATTAATATAAAATACTCAAGCCTGCGGTCTCTTCATGCTGTGAAAAAATCAACCTTCTAAGTCAACGCAATCACAAGATACAGTTATTAAAAAAACTATTTCCATACAAATTGCCGAAATCGGAAAACCTACAGGGTACTTCCAGCTGTCCTAGAAACTTGAAATTTGGTATGAAGGTAGCTCTTATAGTACAACCACTCCAAAAAGTCTCAAAATCTTAAATTTTTATGTCCGTCTGTAGATTTCGCAGACCAATATAAGTTGACCCCACACTGCGTACATTTTGCTTAGGAGCAGGGTTCTGCTAACACTGGACTACTTAAAACACTGGGGAAAAGCGTTAAAAACTTTCTACGGAACCCTCGTGCGCGAGTCCGACTCGCACTTAGCCGGTTTTTTTTTTTAGTTAATAGTGTACCTACTATAGAACCAACTGAATCGGGACCCACTGTAGAACCTTTTCATCGCATCGCCTGACAAGGAATACCATTATGACAACTTGCTGTGAGAACGTTCTACTGTGGGTTAGGAATTAAATGGTTCGACTGTAGTTAATCAATTATTTAATTGACAACTACGTTAAAACAAAAAAGATTAATGCAGAAATTATCTTTTGGGTTTCTGAGTAATAATGATACTCATACCTGTGAAATTAACTTACATTACAGTCACTTAAATCAGTGGGGATTCATTCCAGGAAAATATAGTTGATAATCTTTTTCTCATTCGCATAATTATCATTTCTGTTTAATTATTCGTTCCGGTTCATTAAAAATACAATTGTGTATGAAAACAAAATATTATATTTTGGTCGGGCAGTCATTTAAAGAAAACATTTTTAAATGTTTTTTTAAAACAACAGGTTCCCAACCCCTGGCCCGCAATATTTCAGCGCAACAATGGACGGTTCGCTCAGATCACCTGCGGATATTAGTTGGCCACCTCTGCCGTGGTTCGCTGCCACCTGGATTCTGCAGGTGTAGGTAACATTAGGTTTTCTAACTAAAATTGTTTATCTTTAAGTCATAAACGGCAGTGAGATCTCGGAACCGCGGTGGATGCGGACCGGTCTGAGTGGAGAGCCGCGGGGGAGGCCGCCAGCCAGCAGTGGACGACTTTCGGCTGACATGATGATGATGATGATGTTAAACTGCCTAGGATCCGCGTTCGATTCCCGGGGTTAGTCATTACTTTGTCCGGTTTTCTGATTATTTTTGTTTCAATGAGTATTTAAAATAATGTAGAGTCGAGGAAATTAATTCCTGACCCACCATAGAACATTTTCATAGTAAACGTCATAACGATTTTCCTTGTCAAGCTATGCGATGTCACTATGACGTTTACTATGGAAAGGTTCCATGGTGGGTCAGGAATTAATTTCCTCGACCGTACTGGTGAGTCCGTGAGCCGTAGACATTGCGAGCTAATTTTTATACATAACTGTTTTTTAATCCAATAACCAAATCGACAAAAACAATTATAATAATTATCAAACCAGCTCCCAAAATTTCAAGAGAATCAGTTGAGAAATGCGACCTGCAGAGGGTTGAGCACGACTTTACGAATGCTGCGTAACGTAAAGTCGAATAGTAAACGTTGTCGAGTTTGTATGACGTTTGGAACAGCGCCCGCCCGTGAAAGTATTTGGAACTACAATTTAGTATGCGGTTTCTCGATCTCGATACGATAACCGTAACGTTACGCAGCTTTCGTAAAGTCGTGCTCGACCCTCAGAGGAGAACAGCTGGACAGATACGAAAGCATTTTTGTCCAAGCCGAAACGGAGACGCTTCGCTCAATAATTGGTAGTACAGTAATACCCGAAGTAGTGAAGCCGTGATAGCCTAGTGGTTTGACCTATGGCCTCTCAAGCAGAGGGTCGTGGGTTCAAACCCCGGCTCGCACCTCTGACTTTTTCGGAATTTATGAATTACAATTTCGGAATTACATTTTGTAATTTATCACGAGCTTTTCGGTGAGGTCACCTGATGGTAAGTGATCACCACTGCTTATGTCTATGGGCAGTGGTGATCACTTACCCGCAACCCTGGAGGATTGCAGATGCGTTTTAGTGCTGCGATTTGTGTGAAGTTCTCAATCCGCACAGGGCCCGCGTGGGAACTATAGCCTAAGCCCTCTCATTGTGAGAGGAGGCCTGTGCCCAGCAGTGGGACTTAAAAAAGCCTGGTGATGATTGTCATCATCACCAGGCTTTCGTAATACTGTCGTAATACCATTAAATAAATAAATAGATAAATATCGTGGGACAATTGACACCAATTGACCTAGTCCCAAACTAGGCAAAGCCTGTACTATGGGTACTAGACAACGGATAAACATACTTATAAATACAGATAAATACATACATAAATACAAATTAAACATCCAAGACTCGAGAGCAAACATTCGTACCTATTCATCATACAGACATCTGCCCCGACCGGGGATCGAACCCGGGACCTCAAGCTTCGTAGTCAGGTTCTCTAACCACTAGGCCATCCGGTCGACTAACCATCGGTCGACCATTGGTAGATGACAAGGTATAATGACGAGCTACTGTCACTTCTGACCGTACCTGGTAAAGGTACTACGGAATTTTGCCCGTTTCAGAACCGCACCACCGGATACGGCGGCATTAGAACGGCGGCCGTTCCGATCATTACGCCGGCCGGGCCCCGGCACGGCTGTATCCGTTTTTCTAGATTTATAGGCCGTTAGCCAATTACGGTATTACGTGTCGTTAGGGGTCGAGCATGTTTGTGAATGGCAAATGAGTGGGGTTCATTGTTTAGGATTTTAACTGTAAAATTGCCTTTATGTAGTTCTAACATAGCACCAAAGTTAGTTCTAAGTTGGTAGATTAGATTAGATTGATTTATTTCTCATTAAAAATCACATTAGGTACTTATAGGTAAGTATTTTAATTGTCTAAAATATAAGGCGAGGAGATACAGTGAAATAAAATGTCAAAACATGATCAATATAAACTTACTTTAAAAAGTATATTTTACCTATTTACAAAAATAATCTCATAATGACGTGAAAATTTCACAAGAATAAAAGTGATAATAACAAATGCAATAAAATTAAAATTAAAACAGTATGGTACAAATATTACCCACGTGTACAGAAAATAAAAAAATAATTATATTGTATGTTCGTAATTTTATAATTTATAATTATAAAATTACGAACATACAATATAATTATTTATCATAATAATTTTATAATCATATTATAATTTATTTATTTTATAAAGTACCTA
Organism: Clepsis dumicolana; assembly: GCA_963691665.1. Classification (NCBI taxonomy): domain Eukaryota; kingdom Metazoa; phylum Arthropoda; class Insecta; order Lepidoptera; family Tortricidae; genus Clepsis; species Clepsis dumicolana. The sequence goes on from OY829510.1 coordinate 15,801,021, forward strand.
CATTCCCGAATCACTATTTTTTCGATCTGCATACTTTACCAGTTTATATACTGTCAAAAAAGTCATAAATATGTGTCTCTCACAGTGAAATAAAAACGGATCACTCACGTATATAAGTCGAGTTTAGCCCGACTGTTTCGGACTAATTCGTCCTTCCTCTGGGAGCGCACGACCCAGCGGTGGCGAAACGCACACTGCGCGCCGCGGCTCTGCTCGCGCGACTCACTATGATTCACTATTTAATTATTATTTATTTATTTGATTTTGTTTTTTTTTTATTTCATTTATTTCACTATGATTGAGTCTCACGGTAGTTTCATGTTAAATGTGTCTCTCAATTAAAATAAGCTGCAAAGGCACCTTTCACACATAATTAAGCCCGACTCCTGCGCATTCGGCACAAATCACCGCAATACTCACTATTCTGATGCTTCAGATAAAGCATCAGTAGCTTTGTTCAGTTTATTTTCAGACATCATCGGCAGCCATACAAATTTCTTTGCAAAGAGACGACATATGATAGGTCTGTACGGTCAACTGCAAAAATAATTATCGGTTATTTTTCAGAGTTGCAAAAGTGCTTGGTCGATGCAACTTGTGACCAAAGGGCTGGCAGTTTCCTCTCTCAAAGAATCAGCACCGCTATTCAGCGAGGCAACGCTGCCAGCCTTTTGGGCACCATGCCGCGGGGGCCTTAGTTATTTAGATCTGATGTAGTTTTAAGTTTTAGTTTAACTAGTTTCAGCTTGGAATTGCTTTTATTATATAAATAAATATTTTTTTAAATTTTGAGTAAGTTGTATGCATCCATATTTTTGCACTTCACAGTTACTTATCTATAAACTCAAAATTAGAGGGTCACGTTATATTACTCTTATTATTTAATAGACATATTTCAAAAGGGAAGGTGACCGCGATTACCCTACTAGGCCGTTCGGAATATGTCTAATGTACCAACTAACCGCGAATCATTAAAAACTATTAGGTAATTAAGTACCTACCGGGTGTCGTACCTCAAAAGGAAAAAACTAAACCCTTGTACCCATGAAAAACGGTGCATTCCTTGTTGTCCGTCCGTCCCTCTGTTTGTCCATCTGTCAAATCTTTAAGTAAATCAAAAAAATTGTCGTAGGCAGTAGGTACCGACTTCCGAATTAATTGGCATTTCACTGACTGGATTTTTTTTTTACTTTTTCAATCAAACCCAAATATAAAAAAAAAACTTTGTACGGGAGCCGGCTTTACCATTCCATGGCAAACTGCGTAACTTTGTTCCGAGCATAATCGGTGCAACCAACTTTTGCCACTAATTAACGCGGAGTTAATGACTTATGTCGATCTAGAGACCAGTTTCATGGGACCTCTGCTTTAATTTAATGTAAAAAAACATACTTGGCTAAATAAAAAACTGGCTATGTTTTTTATTCACCTGATTTAGTCAATTGGAAACCTCCTTCAACTCTGGAAGGCATCTAAATATTTTTTTATCCGTCTCGAAAGAACAGCCCAGAAAAAAACGCTACAAAGTTGCTGGCCGCAAACATCAAAAACCATTCAACCGCAAAAAACATTTCAAGCCATCACACTTTAAAATCTAAATCCTGGCCACTAAAAAAACAACGCCTCTAAATTCTAAATTCGGTTCCGTTCGAACGTAGGCGGGTCATTCCGCACTGGGCCCGCGGATTTTAAACGGAAGCAACTATTCAACTCGTTTGCAGCTATCTTATCTTAACGAATCAGTGAGCGCGCGAGTTACGGGCCGCTACGGGAGGCAACCGAACTTCGGATTTGATATTCGAATTCTAAAAACTGGTTGTTAAGGGGACGTTGTTTGGAGGTTGGATTTAGTTTGGTTTTGAGTCGAGAAATGGAAATTGAAACCAATGACGGTTAATGAGACTGCCCTTTTAATTTCATAAACAAAACAAGAAGTTTGTTAACGTCCTCTAACACAGAATACATAATAGTACAACCTCTAAGTAAAGATACCGCGAATGAGCTGAATTGACTAACGTTATCATTTTAGCGGTAACTCAAACGAATTCGTTTCCCAAATGTTTCATAATGGGCAAAATTATATTTTTTTCTGAAACTGTAATTTCATTCAGGATTTATTATTATTATTATCCTGTAGAAGCATTATAGGTTAGATTAGGTTAGTTTTATGATAATCCTGAAACGCTTACAGTTCAGAAAAAAAAAAATTGTACGTATGAAATATTTGGGAAACTAATTCGTTTGGGATTCGATTTTTGGCGAAACCCATTAGCTCAGTGACCAATTTTAGCCCCATTAATCAAATTTAAAATTCATATCGTACAACAGTTTTAAGTTCCCCATTTATGGTATACAATTTAGAACTTTTCGTAACTAACCTCAGGTGAAATCGCAACGTTGCTTTTCTCCTTCACCGAATACAACAACAACACAACAACAACAATACAACACAACACAACAACAACACAACAACAACAATACACACAATACAATTCGTCCTTCGCCTTAACCGAATTCACCTGCTAATGGCTTATGGAAAAGCGCGCCTTCGGTAATATTTCGCACTGCGCATTCGAGAGTGTGGTCACGCGTTAATGTAGATACGGCCTAATGTCGAACGTTTGCCGACGTTTCCGAACGTTTTCAAACGTTTTTACACGTCAAATGGAACGGAATGAGAATGTTTTGTTTATGGCCAGCGATAAGTCGGGGGTGTAACCTGCCAGTGTTTGGAGGCTGGTACTTGTGCATTACGATTGCTGCGAAAGAAAAGTTTTTTTAATAATTTCTGGCCAGTCATTAGGAACGGATGTTTGATGAAGAGGTCTTTGCCAGCACTGGACAGGAGAGAACAGGGAGATAGAGAGAGAGTGAAAGAGATACTCACACGCACACACACACAAAACAGTAATGTCGAATAATGTGAAATGGGCCCCACTCAACAGGACACGGTTACAAGTGAAAATAAATAAATCGATAATTTTTGCGAGACACATTCAGAACTGAATAAGTAAAACAGTCAATTTTCCTCTCAAAAGAAACCATATTCGATAACTTAAAGTTAAACTAGTTAGTAGGGCTGGACGAAAATGCAAAGCAGTAAAACAGGGGGACTATCATTAATTTTACTAATTAGGTATTTGACGACCGAATAGCCTAGTGGTTAGAGACCCTGACTATGAAGCTTGAGGTCCCGGGTTCAAATCCCGGTCGGGCAGATGTTTTTATGATGAATATGAATGTTTGTTCTCGGGTCTTGGATGTTTAATATGTATATAAGTATGTATTTATCTATATAAGTATGTTTATCCGTTGTCTAGTACCCATAGTACAGGCTTTGCCTAGTTTGGGACTAGGTCAATTGGTGTCAAATTGTCCCGTGGTATTTATTTTATTTTATTTATAGTATTAAGTAGGTATCTATACTATTAAGTATTTAAGATTCCAATAATAAGACAATAAAATTATAAATAACCGCATCCTGAAACACAGACGCATTACCTACTCAATTCTGCAGAGTACGAAATCTTGCAGACTCGAAATTCAAAATAGCACCTGAAACGTAAAAAGTCCCACACCAAAATAAAGTATCACCTCTCGCCCCTTAGCCGTTTAATATTTATGAGTGTAAACGCATCGGTGTGTTAATGCCGTTGTTTTTAGCGGGCAATTTGAGGAACCCTTTAGGCTAAATCCTCAGAGTGAGTTACCGTAGGGTTGACACGGACGCTGTCTAGCATGACTGGCCGCGACTTTGTTTGTCGCGCGAGATTATATTACTCGTCCCGTTGCGTTCTGAGTGACAGAAAAGGATGGGCAGTTGTTCTCGCGCGAGATAGAGTTGGCACTGTGAGTTTTTTATACTACAAGGAAGGCAAACGAGCAAGTGGGTCACCTAAGTGATCACCACTGCCCATAGACACCCGTAACCAAGAGAGCCAAGATGAAATGCCTCTTGTGCCCGTAATTACACCGGCTGTCTTACTCTCCACACCGGAACACAACTGTGCAAGCACTGCTGCCTAGCGGTAGGATTAGCGAGTAAGATGGTGGTAGCGATTTAGACGGGCCTCGCACAAGGTTCTACCACCCGCCAGGTTGTGCTAGACCTCTGAAAAGATTAAGCCGTGGCCACAGGCGCGTCATCGCCTTGTCCGTGTAACTCGCGCGTCGGTGACCTTGCGCGACGCGGCGCGAGCGAGCGACGCGACAAATTGATTCGAGCTGAACTGAGCGAAAGCCGCAGGGGCGTCTTGGCAGAACGCGGCTCGCTTTCCACACCCTGCGCGCCCCACGCTCCCCCGCTCGCGTCCCGAAACGCACACATAGGCCGCGAGGACGTCGCGTTTATTGGACACATGTGTCAGTGTCGTTTCTTTTTACGTTATCGTTACAAGTAGTAATATATTCTTTGTCTTCGCGTTAACGTCTCAATCACTATGGGCAAATCGGCAGCACCTCTAGCGGCATGTATTAACAACGTACTATTCTCATAGTATTTGACATGTCAACGCGAACGTGAAATTTCCACCAAATGCGCAGTGGCAGCCCTACCCTAGCTAAACAGTAGCGTGCCCGGCGGGACGGGACGCGTCATCTTCTGAAGCAATCTTCGCTAACTGATTTACGTGCCGACACAATGCCAGCACGCCTCAGGGTAGCGGTGATACTCCATATGAAATACATGCTATAGGTATGAGTATTACGTACGTGAGTAAAATACTGGTTTATGCAACTGCTACATAATGAGGGTCCTTAAAACACGAGTGTGTATTTATGAAACGAGGCGAAGCAAAGTTTCATAATAGGATCACACGAGTGTTTTAAGGCCTAAATATGTAGAGTTGCATACATAACTTTATCTACACACATAAATATAAGTACTCTAAGATGGGTTCAGCAGCCGAAAGCATAATAAACCTGTCACGAATTTGACTTTTTTTTAATCATAGACAAACATTCGAACTGACGATTCATATCCACAATTACAATTTTTTTAACTGAGGCTGAATGTATTGGTTTTTGAAGACGGACATTGACTGCCGTGATGATGGTCATTAGGTACCTACGGTTTCTAAACGCATAATAGAGGACTTACGATATGTGTTTAGATATAACCTAACCTAACCAACTTAGAAAAGTTAAACAGCTCCCGACATTATCATTTCAAAGTACAATATTTCAAAAACGGGTGAACCGATTTTAATGAAACTTAGCTAAGAATAATCTCGATTAAACTAGCTTTCGAATAAAAAAAACCGCATCGAAATCGGTCTATCCGCTTGCGAGTGACGATGCCACAGACAGATACACAGATACACAAGTCAAACATATGACACCCCTCTTTTTCGTCGGGGGTTAAAAAGCCGTGATAGCTTAGTGGTTTGACCCATGGCCTCTCAAGCAGAGGGTCGTGGGTTCCAGCCCCGACTCGCACCTGTGTTTTTCGGAATTTATAATTCGGATAGTAAAATCTTCCCCTTCTTCTCAGTTGCGCTCTCTTGACAGAGTGGTCGTGGTCATGTTTCGTTCGGTTTCTGCCACCGCTGTCCTCGTGATGCGTCACCATGTACCTCGGTGTTTGGCAGAGTGAGAGCAATCGTTTCTGCTGGAGTTCGTCACAGATTTTATGAGGCCTGTCCACCGTGTCGGAGAGTGCCTGCGAGATCTTTCGTCCTCGACTTTCCCTTGCACTACCAGTCGCGCCATGGAGTCGTCCATGGAATCGCGCAAACACTCGTTGTAGAGGGGATAACCAATGAGGTGGAAGGATGACATCTGCTGACAAGCTGGAGGATGGATGCAGATGGCAATGGATCATCAGGCGTGGAGGAATGGAGAGGAGTCCTATGTCCGAAGACGGACGAACTAAGGGCTTCATTTCTACAAAGTATACTCAATCGTCGCCATACAGAATAATGGTCATCATGTCAGCCAAAAGACGTCCACTGCTGGACATAGGCCTCCCCAAGGCTCTCCACTCAGACCGCTCTTGTGCTTTCCGCATTCACCGCGGTCCCGCAATCTTTACCAGGTCGTCGCTCCATCTTGTTTGAGGCCTACTGACAGCTCGACAGAATAATGATAGTCCTAATTAATGTACAGAAAGCTCACTCTCGAACAATAGTCATTGCAACTGTGTATTATTCCAGCTATCCTCAGATACTTTCTCTCGCTAGGTTTTTCTTTATTTTTTGGTTCAGTTTTCCGTGTCCAACCGTTATTGTCAAGCCCGCGACTCTCCGCGTTACCGCCATGTTTTGTATTTATAACTACCCTCAGTTCGCTAGTATTTGCATATTCCAATCTCAACGCGCCTCGGGCGGCGACAGAACGGGATAAATTGACTACAGAGTTTGTTATAAACGGTATTATAATATTGTTTTTAACCTCAAAGTTTATAACACATTTTGTGGTGGAGGAAAATGGCGGTGGAAAGTTTGGACTTGCCTGTGTGTGTGTGTTTGATTGCGTTTCGAAAAAGTAGACTGATTGTAGTGTGCTTTGGAATAAAAACTACTAGGCTCAGAATACAGAATTGAATAGAATTTTTCTGTATTCTGAGCTACTAGGTGGTATTTTGGGAGTACATACTGCACAAGTATTCGTACGGCAGCAGATAGGTAGCTACAGTATGGCTCTCCCACTAAAAAAAGAATGCTCTTTTTCACGTAATTTTTTGAGATCACCAGCGCTTCTGGAAAAACCATCATTGCCAAGAATGACGGCCGAATAGCCTAGTGGTTAGAGACCCTGACTATGAAGCTTGAGGTCCCGGGTTCAAATCCTAGTCGGGGCAGATGATTTATGATGAATATGAATGTTTGTTCTCGGGTCTTGGGTGTTTAATATGTATATAAGTATGTATTTATCTATATAAGTATGTTTATCCGTTGTCTGGTACCCATAGTACAGGCTTTGTCTAGTTTGGGACTAGGTCAATTGGTGTCAAATTGTCCCATGATATTTATTTATTATTATTATTATTAAAAGTAGGCGCCGCAAGAAACTTGGCGCAAAGCAATTTTTGTAAAAAACAAGTTACAAGTTACGCTATGATAAATTGAAGAGGATTGCCTGAAAAATCCTTCCTACTTGTTATACAAATTACAAGCCATCTGACAAAGATCTACAGATCTGACCCACGTACTATGGCACCTAGGTGTAAGATAACCGAGGGTCTGCTAATTGGCTGCCAATGAGGCAGGGCAGCGAATCGGCGATGGCCGGCGGGTGTTGGGCAAGTAATAACTGTTAATGTGCAAAACAGGGTGTAAGGGAGCTGTTTATTCTAATAATTGAATCTGGAAACGTTTGGTCTGAAATCATACGTATTGCTGAACTGTATGAGTAGTCATCAATATTTTTCGCAAGATTTTTGCGAGAAAGAACTAGCTTTACGTTGGCTAACCTACTCATTAATTTTATGTCCATCAATATGCTAGTACCAGTGCCATTTGATTCCTGCCCCACCGTAGAAAGATCTCACAGTAAGTGTCATAATGATATTTCTTTTCATTCCATGCGTTGTCATCATAACATTTTCTACGAAAATGTTCCACAGCGGTAAACGATTCAGAGTCTTCGACTTTACACTGAATAAGGATCCAAAATTCAAAATTTGAAATCCTAAATTACTTATTGGACCGGACCACTGCAAAAGAGCACTCTCCGAAACTACAGCCGTGTATCTGACATATTTACGGCACGACAGCAAGCCGGACAAAAACACCCGGCATATTTACACAGCTAAACGTCTTTTCCGGCTCACCGGACGCCGGATCATATTTCGTTGTGTAATGAAATTCGTTTGTATCACCCTTAATATTTCTACGCACTGCGATTAAAACACGAGCTTCTTTCCGTCTCGCTCCTTTTTTAACCCCCGACGAAAAAGAGTGTATCTGTGTATCTGTCTGTGGCACATAGCTCCCAAACGTCTATTACAGGCTTTGCCTAGTTTGGGACTAGGTCAATTGGTGACAATTAATTGTCCCATTATAATTTATTTTATTTATTTATTTATCATGGAGCGACGACCTAGTAAAGATTGCGGGACCGCGGTGGATGCGGAAAGCACAAGACCGGTCTGAGTGGAGAGCCGCGGGGGAGGTCTATGTCCAGCAGTGGACGTCTTTCGGCTGACATGATAATAATAACATTTTGTTCTCCAATTAGTAAAAATACAACTTCCAACTGTCTTCCTTAGGCCTTCGGTCTCTAGGATTGACATGCCTGGAAAGAGATCTCTTTATTGGAATCTTCCCCAAACTCTCACAGTGCGTATCCGCCATTAGTGGATGACACGGCCGAACCGCATCAATCACGGTACAGCCAATTCATTACCGCCACTCGGCGCAGATTGCCGCGCGGACCGACATATTTTAATTATTATAGTTTATGCTCATAGGCCGAGACGTGTTTATGGGGGGAATTTTGTAATTTACCCTGTTTTTTTTTTTGGAACAACCTTAACATTCGGTACAGTACAATTCAAACTTAAATGCACCGTTGATCAAGGGTGTTATCTTCTTAGGTTATCATGGCTTTTTCAGCGTCGAAATGTCAAATTAGCTGTCACCTGGGTCAACTTTACACACATCATTGAATTGCTTCGCATGAGTGTGCAGGCTTCCGTACGATGTTTTTCCTTCACCGATAAGATCGTGGTAACTTACAAATGTATTTACGCACATAAATTTGTAAATATCATCATTGTCGGTATGGTAGGCCTCCAACAAGATGGAGCGACGACCTGGTAAAGATCGCGTGACCGCGGTGGATGCGGAAAGCACAAGACCGGTCTGAGTGGAGAGCCTTGGGGGAGGCTATGTCCAGCAGTCTCTCGGCTGACATGATGATGATGACGTAAATTCCGAAAAACTCAGAGGTTATTGGGCTCGAACCCACGACCCTCTGCTTGAGAGGCCATAGGTGAACCACTAAGCTACCACGGCTTAATTATCGTATTTAATTTTGACGACCGGATGGCCTAGTGGTTAGCGACCCTGACTATGAAGCTTGAGATCCTGGGTTCAAATCCCGGTCGTTGCAGATGTTTGTATGATGAATACGAGTGTTTGTTCTCGGGTCTTGGATGTTTGATATGTATATAAGTATGTATTTATCTATATAAGTATGTTTATCCGCTGTCTAGTACCCATACAGGCTTTGCCTAGTTTGGGATTAGGTCAATTGGTGTCAATTTGTCCCATGATACTTATTTTTATTTTTTTATTTTTTTTTGGGAACGTACAGTACTTACGCTTCAAACTTAAATGCACCCCAGAAGTTGTTTTAGCGTCGAAGTGTCAAATTAGCTGTCACCTGGGCCCAGTGTGGATACACCATGAAATTGCTTCGCAGGAGTGTGCAGGTTTCCGAAAGCGATAAATTACGGTCCGCTGACGCCATTCGAGAACCTTCTGATCCCATGTAATTAATTTAATGTTGGCATTAAGTACTACACAGTTTCTCAGAAGCCATTTAAACCGCAGTTTTTCAAAGTTTCTTAGGCGAAGTAGCATAAAACCTTCCTCTTTCTGTATTATTAAAAAGACTTTGAACGCAGTCCAAATACGAGATATCTTCATATTGCCGACGCGACTTGTCGGCATATGTGACAGGTCTTTGGATGACAACGTGCAATCTAGTTAATGGTGGCTGCGAGCTACAAAAGAAATATAGAAGTGGTAGTTATTGTATCAAACAGCATTTATAATGTTTACAAGACGCTAAGCATAACGTTTGTAAGATTCAGGCTGAGGCGTCGTCCCAAACGCACGCTATTACACAATCTGCCTACAAAATAACGTTTACCTGTTAACTTTTTTTTACTGATAGAGGGAGAGAAACGAGCAAGAGGGTCACCTGATGGTAAGCGGTCACCGCCACCCATGAGAACCAGCAACCCCAAGAGAGTCACTAGTCCGTTACCGGCTTTTAAGGAGGAAAAGGGATAGAGGAAAGATGGCTAGGATCGGGCCTCCGGCACTCTTTCTGACCGATCGAAACGCAACAAGGGTGCTGTTGCTTCACGCCGATTTTCTGCGAGAGGGTGGTACTTCCCCGGGCGAGTCAGCCTATATTCTTACGGCAACAAATAGCTACAGTGCGGCTCTCCCACTACAACTAACATGATCCGTAGAAGAACTAAAGTTACTGATATAGCTCAGCATGCACACCTTAAGTGACTGTTGACGGGCCACATTGCTCGTAGAACTGATGGCCGTTGGGGCCGTAAGGTTCTATAGCAGTGACCGCGTACCCAAAAGCGAGGTGTTGATGGACGGACTACCGTCCTATATCTGGTAAAGATCGCGGGAAGCCATTGGCTGCGGGTGGCACAAGGCCGATCGTCCTGGAGATCTTTGGGGAAGGCCTGTCCAACAGTGGACGTCTTCCAGCTGATTATCATGATGAACATGATGGTTTTCTACTTAATGAAAAACTAATAAAAATAGAACTCCAACACTTTCCTAGCTTCGTAACCCATCGCATGACACGTCGTCTGCGTCCCGTTGTCCAATTTAATCATATTAGCCGAAATTTTAATGCGCCCAAACATTTTAACAGAGATATGAAATACGATATTTTTGTTAAGCTGTCTCAGCTAATTTAAAGCTGTTTTTTCTTATGCTAAGAACGCCTGACCGGTTTTCTTTGGTAGATGATTTTAACTGAAACTTTCTGTTTCAGTTAAAATGATCCAGCGTTGTTGTACTTAGAAAGCTATTTGAAGTTTTTTCCTTATTCATCGATGTCTCTGTTATTCTGTTAATTGCAAATATATCAAAACCTATAATTATTATACGTCTCTATTGACTCAAAACCACAAAGGGAAGCGAATTAAGGTCTCACAGTACAAGTTAAAGATTAAATCTGTAAAAGTGAAAGTTTGTCTGTGAGTGAACGCATGAGTTTGTATGTACGTGTGATGGTTCTTCATGCTGAAACAGCTGGACGGATTGGGACCAATTTTTTAATGAAGATATACGTTAAAACATAGTGCTTAGGCTTTATTCTATCCCAAGATTCCTAGTCTCAGACAACAGGTAGTAAAAAAAAATTAACGTTTTTATTTTATTTTTTATTGAAAGAGGGAGGCAAATGAGCAAGCGGGCCATCTGATGGTAAGCGATCACCGCCACCCATGAGAACCAGCAACCCCAAGAGAGTATCTAGTCCGTTGCCAGCCTTTAAGGAGGGAAAGGGATAGAGGAAAGGGAAGGGGGATCGGGCCTCCGGCACTCTCGCTGACCGAACGAAACGCAACAGGGGTACTGTTGCTTCACGCCGATTTTCTGCGAGAAGATTTTAATTAAAAAGGCTTTTTTCATGTGATATACTGTTTTGTTTTTAATCACCTCTATAAGAGTATAAAGAGTACATAAGTAGAGAACGTAGATCCTTTGAGAAAAAAAAGCGTTATTTAGGTAATTCTCGTTGCGATTTTGGCGCCGAATAACATAAATATTATGCTTGGTTTATTATAGCATTAGAAAAAAGGTAACAATCTTGACATGTTTTTTATTGAAAAAAATGCATTTTAAAAATAAATGTCGGCAAGTAATAATTAAATAACCATGAGATTTAATTATTTATATTGTTATGGTATTATAACCGTAATAGTTACTTGTTTTTAAAAGCGTTTTTCATTAAAAAGACATGTCAAGATTGTTACCTTCTTTCTGATGCTAAAATAAACGAATTATAAGTACAACATTGCGACATTGAGAGTATTAAACATTAACTAACTTTTATACTAATATCAGTTACGTGTTCATAAAAAGGAATCCCCTTAACGCCCCATATTAAGTAATACAACAGAATCATATCACCGTATATTGAATATGCTGAAGGCATTTAATCAGGAGAGTGCCTTATTGCGCTGCGATACAGCAGTAAATTTCAATCAAAACCATAGTAGGTTCGTAACGACCGGACGAAAGGTTTATTGTTGCTGTTCTAGGCGATAGTGAAGCGATGTCACTACTGAATTGATAATATTTATTGTTCCTATAATACTTTACTTAATATTTATAATATTATCTTCTAAAAATTTAGCGAGTTTTGTTTATGTTTTGTTTAAGACAGCCGGTGTCATTACGGGCACAAGAGGCATGTCATCTTAACTGTCTAGGTTGGCAACGCGTCTGCAAGCCCCCCGGGGTTGCGGGTGTCTATGGGTAGTGGTGGCTACCAGGTGACCCACTAGCTCGTTTGCCTTATGTCGTATAAAAAAATCATTTGTGGTTATGTATTGTTAGAGCTATTGTACCCATTGATATACAATTATAGGTGATAATTATGTGACTTAATGTCCCTTGATGTGTGACATCATGTCAATCTAATGACAGCTAATCATAGTGAGGGCCGCATTTTGTCAGCGCTAAACATCTTTAATGTTTTATACATCGATGATTGTACCTAACTTGTTGTTAGAAACCAAACCGGAAAAAAAACCTATAAAAGAAAAAAAAAACATTATTTATTTATTTAATTATAAGCGCAGTCGGTGCCCTATTTTTGTATTTGTAGGCCCCCGGCACTCGACTGCGGAAAAGTTAACATAGTTCCTAATTAAAGGACCACGATAAAAATAAAAATAAAATAATAGAAAAGATACCAAAAGATACCTCATTGAGATCATATTTTACATTTCTCTCAGAATAAGCCGCTAACGGGTGGCGAGTGGCGACGGGAGATGAAATATGCGACCGGTGCCTACCAGAAACTACACGATACGACACTTTAAAATATTAACCAGGGCCCTTTTCACCAACATTACAATTGTAAGTTTATAATGACGATTCGGTGTAAATTGCTGATTTGAAGAGCTTTTATTTTGGCGCGCTTCATATTGATCCTGTAAGTATGGGTATGATCTCATTCGATTCAGCGCAAAAAAATACATAGAATATGACACTTCACTCGCCTATAGTTTGTAAAATGTGCATTTTTGAAATTTAATTAAAAACTCCCCTAGTATTTTGGTAGGACTCGGCAGATAGGTACTCATTTCTAGTGCCAAGATAAACTTATAAACAAAGTTTCGTTGATGCAAGTACATATTTTGCCGGCAAACTGTCATATTTAGTCTTAGGTACATGAACATGCGGACAGTAAGTACTTAATGTAGATTTTCTAAAAACTGTTTGATATACACAGTTTAAGTACCTACGTATTTATGAGAAAATGTAATAGTTGGTATCTACAATACATATAATGATGTGATTACCCGCCGTATGAGTTAATTTATCATAGAGTTTCACGTTAAAAATATAGAAAATTAGGTCCCCCGTCGCGTTTGTCTGCATAATCTTTGAACTCGATAAACTGAAAGATTATCAAACGGATTTAAGATGCCGTTTTCACTATCTTATAAAACAGCTGATCTTTTTTAAAAGTTTTGCATGTTTAAAATATTCAATTAAATTTATAAGTAGTAGAGAAAACTGTGCGAAGCCAGGGCAAGTGGCTAGTAGAAGATATAATATTTGCAAACCAACTGAAACGATTTTTCATGTCATTAAAGTAAGGTAACTTTGAAAAGAGACACGAAAAGTAGGTAGATATAGTCACTCATTATTTTGATCGAACCTCCAGCAATAGAAAAAGTGATGTAATTATTTATTTACTTATTGTAACAATATTACAACCAAGAGTGATGTCATACAGTCAGCGTCATATATATGGTGACATCCAAAGTGATCAAATAGTTCGGCACACCATACAAATCGTACACTACAACTGTCTGACTGACTGTACAATAGCTGTGGGAATCTGCTTGTGTACCGAAACAAGAAAGAACTTGAAGGCTATAACTTAACCATCTTATGGTCTTCAAGTTCCACAATATTCTAAGAGTTCTAAACAAAATGGCGAAACAGATTTATCAAATGTTGGCCTGCAGATAGGAAGTTTATAGTTTCGCTATAACTGGTAGGTGACAACTTTGGATGGTCGAATTTGTAGATATGGCTTCTTTTTCATTATAAATATATATAGGTATTAATGTATCAGTGCATTAGGTGTAGCATGGCAGGTTTTTGTATGAGTTTATGTATTGCATTGTAGCCTTCACTATTTGTAAATTATACTGGTTTTGTTTAAATGAATCGTCAATAATTTAGCCCGGGGTTGAGTAAGCCTAAGTGAACTTATTAAAACCCTGTACATGTTTTATTGGGAATAAATAAATAAAAAACCGGCCAAATGCGAGTCGGACTCGCGCACGAGGGTTCTGTAGAAAGATTTTAAAGCGTTTCCCCAGTATTTTAAGAAGTCCAGTGTTAGCAGAGCCCTGCTCCTAAGCAAAATGTACGCACTGTGGGGTCAACTTATATTGGTCTGTGAAATCTACAGACAGACATAAAAATTTAAGATTTTGAGACTTTTCGGAGTGGTTGTGGTATAAGAGCAACCTTCATACCAAATTTCAAGTTTCTAGGACAACTGGAAGTACCCTTTAGGTTTTTGAAAATCGGCAATTTGTATGGAAATGGCCTTTTTAATTAGTGTATCTTTTGTTTGCGTTGACTTAGAAGGTCGATTTTTTCACAGCTTCAAGGAACCGCAGGCTTGAGTATTTGGTATTAATTTCAGCATGCTACCTCCACGCGTTCCAAAGAAAAAGGGTCTTGACAGACAGAGAGACAGACAGACAACAAAGTGATCCTATAAGGGTTCCGTTTTTCCTTTTGAGGTACGGAACCCTAAAAAACATTCTCCCATACAGACAGACGAACATGACGAAACTATAAGGGTTGCGTTTTTGCCAATTTGGCTACGGAACCCTAAAATATGGACACAGTGCGTGACTGAATACGGCTTCTGGTTGTTCCGTATTCTCAGACTTCCACATCTAACTCATTTAACTTACCCACAGCTTGCCAGCACTGGCGACAATATGCGAACCAATCCTACGTAAAAGCTTACCCGTATGTTCTGTTATGCGCATAAAAATAACTCTCATGGCGAAAACATAGTCTCGCCATTAAGTAATTGGATGGCGTTGGCCGCATGATTAGGGAAATTTTGTAGCTGAATATTCCACTTAACGTCTACGAAGTCTTCTAGGGTGACTGTATAACTTTAGTAGTTTATTTACACACATACCACAAGTCCTCTATAATGAGTTCAGAAACCGTAGAAAATGACCAGCATTGCAGCACGCCGTCGCCTTCTCGCCGACAGCACGAGCCCCAGCACCACCCACCATCAACAACAGTAAAGTAATAGTCATTACGACATCGAATTCGATATCGTAATGACTTTTCGATATCGAATCCAATGTTTCAAATTTGAAAACCAACGTAATTTACAATCGTAGTGAAATAAAACGGATCACTCACGTATATACGTCGAGTTCAGTCCGACATGTATAAATAATAATGTGTTTTTTTTTTCTTTACAATAAAAAAAACAGTTTACGACACGTCAGCTCGGTATTTTTGTCTATGATTAAAAAAACAGGCAATTTCGTGACAGGTATGGGTATGATATATGTCTTCGGCTTCTGAACCCATCTTAGAGTACTTATAATATGTGTGTAGATAAAGTAATGTATGCAACTCCACATAATTTGGCCTTAAAACACTCGTGTGATCCTATTATGAAACTCAGCTTCGCCTCGTTTCATAAAAACACGAATGTGAATAATAAGATCACACGAGTGTTTTAAGGCCTAATTATGTACAGTTGAATACATTACTTTATCTGCACACATATTTGTAAGTACTCTATGATGGGTTCAGAAGCCGAAGGTGCCGACGCCGACACACTACATGTTTCGGACTAATTCGTAGTCCTTCCTCTGGGAGCGCACGACCCAGCGGCGGCGAGACGCACACTGCGCTACGCTGCGCTGTTAGGACTACGAATTAGTCCGAAACATGTAGGGCTAAACTCGACTTATATACGTGAGTCATCATTTTTATTTCACTATATTTCCCAAGTAATTATGTAATGAAGAGTTCGTTAGAAGCCCCTATGGAGCCCCCAGGCCCCTCCGGTTCCGGCGCCGCCCACGCTTCCAGCCCCTATGTATGTAAATAATGACTCAATATACTGCATCTGCGAGTTTGAAACGGTACGTTTTGCTGTTCAGTGCGGAGCATTTTTAACCCCCAACGAAAAAGAGTGGTGTTATGAGTTTGATATGTGTATCTGTGTGTCTGTGTATCTGCCTGTGGCATCAAAGCTCCCAAACGGATTTACCGATTTCGATGCGGTTTTTTTTAATCGAAAGCTAGTTTAATTGAGATGGTTCTTAGCTAAGGTTTAATAAAATCGGTTCACCCGTTTTTGAAATATTGGACTTTGTAATGACAATGTCGGGGGGGTTTTCAACTTTTCTAAGTTGGATCATCATCATCATCAGCTTATTTACGTCCCACTGCTGGGCACAGGCCTCCTCTCAGAACGAGAGGGCTTGGGCTATAGTTCCCACGCGGGCCCAGTGCGGATTGGGAACCTCACACATACCATTGAATTGCTTCGCACGAGTGTGCAGGTTTCCTCACGATGTTTTCCTTCACCGAAAAGCTCATGATAAATTACAAATGTAATTTCGCACATAAATTCCGAAAAACTCAGAGGTGCGGGCCGGGGTTTGAACCCACGACCCTCTGCTTGAGAGGCGATAGGTCAAACCACTAGGCTATCACGGCTAAGTTGGTTATGAAATTCTTAATCAGTGATTTTTGTAGTGAAATAAACTGATTACTCACGTATGTTGAGTAATAGCCCTTTGAGCAGGAAAGGAATGGAGATGTTAACGAGCGATTTCCCCTCTTCCAAAACTCTAACATTAAGTCTGACCAAAACGATCAGGGTATGTTGATTGTGTGCGTGTTTTTGGCATTTGTGTGACAGTTTTGTTTTAGCGTGAGTTCGCAGAAAAATTGTAGTGATAAGCCAAAGGCGCCTCCCGTTTGTCTGCGTTATGGTATAGCCCGACATGTTTCGGACTAATCGTTTAGTTTACGTTTCGCCACCGGCGGAGCGTGTGCTCCCAGAGAAAGGACTACGGAATAGTCTGCATGAATTTTGAAGCTGGTTTTATGTATAAGGAGATGTTGCTAGGTTTAGATATCGCCATAAAACTTCTTCATGTGAAAATAGTATAAAGTAGGTACGAAAGAAAAAATAAAGAAAACATGACAAGAAAGAAAGAAAACAATTAACAAACAGACACTGCAGACACTATCTACTTAACAAAGGCAACTTAAAAACTAACGATTAAAAATATGTAATATAGCAGCCCGTCCCGGCTTCGCACGGGGTAGACAATTATAAAATGAAAAAAGTTGTTGTAGTGACATAACTACAATAGTTGGACATATGCTACCGCGGAGTTTTTTGTGGACATTATGATGTTCTTCAATATTGTTGTACATTATTTTGTTCTATCGCTAATAGTTTCGGCAGCGCATTCGACGAAAGACATTTTAAGACTCATTTTTCTACACCTTCGGTTACATTGTTCAAATTTTACCAAGGATCCCTGATTTTTTTCAAAATGAAATGTAGCCTATGTCAAATTGGAAGAATGCATTCTATTGGTGAAAGAATTTTTTAAATCGGCCCAGTACTTTTTGAGCCTATTCATTACAAACATACAAAAATAGGTACAAATTTTTCCTCTTTATAATATTAGTGTAGAAAGAATTTTTTAAATCGGCCCAGTACTTTTTGAGCCTATTCATTACAAACATACAAACATACAAAAATAGGTACAAATCTTTCCTCTTTATAATATTAGTGTAGATGTAGATGTGTGTTCATACATATTAACAGAGCAACTAAAGGAAACGAGAGCACTAGCTGTAGTTAATCCCAACAGAACATTGACTAGATATTTAACTTAAACGTTTTTTTTGCACAAAACACCAGCAACAGACCTGTATAAATAAGCTCAAACACTGGCCCTCTATTTTACGAATATGAGCCTTCAGGTCTGTCAATATTTTCCGCCCTTCAGCGGTACGGGTACCCGTAGACGTCAGTAATAACATGTCGGAGGCCCCCGCCCCTTTACCACCGAGTTTAGCATAGGTATTAGCTTTAAGAAGCGAAAGGTAAAGATTGTAAACTAGCGGACTGGTTTCCTGGAAGGTAATGCTTGTATCAGATTCTAAATATCTCGTTCAATGTTTGAAATACAGGTTTCATATTTCGACCTATAATAAACCAGTCGCTCTGTGAGCTGTAGCAAGCTGTATGTAGACCTCGCACGTTTTTTAATATCCGAAAAGGAATCTTCAAAAAATTTGTAAATGTATATGAACTTTTAGCTGCATGTTTCGTCTAAGGGATTAATAACCTAACCTACCCAACATACAAAAGTTTAAAAACCCCCGACATTGTCATTTCAAAGTACAATATATCAAAAACGAGTGAACCGATTTTAATGATACTTGGCTAAGAACCATCTCGATTACACTAGCTTTCGAATAAAAAAAATCGCATCTCAATTGGTCAATCCGCTTGGGAGCTATGATGCCACAGACAGATACACAGGTCAAACTTATAACACCCCTGTTTTCATCGGGGGTTAAAAAATAGGCTTTAACATGAAATTACCTCTTTTTAAACCCCCGACGAAAAAGAGGGGTGTTATAAGTTTGACCTGTGTATCTGTGGATCTGTCTGTGGCATCATAACTCCCAAACGGACGGATCGATTTCGATGCGGTTTTCTTCAATCGAAAGCTAGTTCAATCGAGATGGCTCTTAGTCAAGTTTCATTAAAATCGGCTGACCCGTTTTTGAAATACTGAACTTTGAAATGACAATTTCAGACGTTTTTCAACTTTTCTACATTGATTAGATTATTTACAAAGCAACTTTCAGCCCAACTTCAATACCGTTGCCTTTCCACCTCGACTATACTTCATCTACATATGGGTCGATAGCCTATTGCCTATCAGTGGGTTGAAATATGCTATTACCTTGTTCGAAGCCGATCGCGCCCGCGCCGCCCCCCATTACCTCAGCGCTCGAGGCGATGTAAAAACATCGAAACTTGTGCAAAGATATATTTTAATATGAAGTGACTGTGGAACTAATAACTTAGCTTTTTTTTAGGCGAAGAGAGTCAGTCTATTCCTGAACTAATCTAGAGGCCTTATCATCTAATTCGCGACCTCAAAAGAACTGTAAATTTTTATTTTGTTGACCAATGTCGAGTATGTTCCTAAATAAACATATTATTTCATAATTTTGAGCTAGTTTTAAGTAATGGAGAGGCCAGTGTTGATGTTTCTGGTATAGCACTATTTATTTTATTCCGTTTTTAGTATTTGTTGTTATAGCGGCAACATCATCTGTGAAAATTTCAACTGTCTAACTATCACGGTTCTGGAGATACAGCCTGGTAACAGATGGACAGACGGATGAACAGCGGAGTCTTAGTAATAGTAAAACGGGACCGTTTTACCCTTTGAGTACGGAACCCTAAAAACGGTCACAATCCGACCCTATACCAAGTGTTTCGTAGAAATTCGTGGACAAACATACGCCTATAAAAATGGGTTTTGTTTGGAATCCGTAATAGATTTATCATAATATGTGAATATATTGTCTTCGAGTCAATTAAAACGGTCCTTCTAATCGGTAATATTTGCTAGGGGTGTCTTTGTATCGAATGCCTAAAAACGATGTTTCAGCAAACAAATATTTTCTAGGCACAAACTAATTCTTTGTTTACTAGCTGTGTGAGGGATAAAAATAGGAAAGGTCCGAACTAAAATATGAAATATCCATATTGGCTAGGTGTCCGCAATATTGAGGGTTCCATTTTGGATATTACCTATTAATATTGTTTCTAAATAAAGCTTGAGATTGGACTCGACGTTACGTTGGCGACTATGGTAAATTGTCTTTTGATTAACCCACTTCAAAAAAGGAAGAGGTTCTACGTTCCACTGTATGTATTATTTTTTTATTTTTTGCATGTATGTACATCGATGACATATACATATGACACCACAACACCTAAAAGACCTCCTTAGCCAGATTTCTGGAAACTCAGGCGAAACGCTGCTTGCAAATCTGACGGCTCTAAGTAACTGTATGTTGGCAGGAAAAATCAACACAGACTTTACCAACATTTTATATGGCGCTAACTTATGTGCCCTTATTAAAAAGGACGGCGGGATCAGACCCATAGCGGTTGGTACAACCTACCGCCGCCTTGTTGCCAAAATCTGCTGCAACGCATCTTCAGAACTTTTGAGTAAACGTTTTCAGCCTACACAGTTGGGTTTTGGTTCCAAAGGCGGATGCGAAGCAGCAGTGCACTCACTTCGTTCCTTTATACTGCAACAGTCAGCCGAAGTTGTTCTTAAGGTTGATGTCAAAAACGCCTTTAACTCTGTTAACAGAGACGTACTTTTAAAGGAAGTTAAAGAGCACGTTCCACTTATCTACAACTTCGTTTGGCAGTGCTATAGCTCTCCAACCAAACTATTATACAAGAATCACACAATCTCTTCAGCAGTTGGCTGCCAACAGGGTGATCCTCTCGGGCCAGCTCTCTTCAGCCTTGCTATTCACCCTATCATTCAAAATTTAAATTCAAAGTTCAATGTCTGGTATTTGGACGATGGAACTATTGGTGGTTCTGTCAGCGAAGTCCTTGATGACCTGCGGGTTTTAACGGAGAAATTCCGAGATATTGGTTTAGATTTAAATTCTTCGAAATGTGAAATATTTTTCTGCGATTCTTATCAGCAACAAAAAGACTCAGCTATTTCTCAATTTCAGGCTATTGCCCCCAATATCAAAATCGTTACTAAAAATTCGCTTAATCTGCTTGGTTCTCCTATTCTCGAGGAATCTTTCTCCGAATTTATTGATGATAAAATACAAAAATTTCATTTGCAGTCTGACGGTCTATTTAAAATTAACCTCCACGTAGCTTATGCGATCATCAAGTATTGCCTTTTTGTACCTAAATTCACCTACGTCCTCCGCTGCAGCCACCTTTGGAAATACCCTCATCTTTTGTATACTTTAGATTCTGTCATAAAAAGTACTTTCATTTCCATTTTCAATATAAACTTTTCAGACCGTTCGTGGTCTCAGTCATCTTTGCCCATTCGCCACGGTGGCTTGGGCATCCGCCAGATTTCTTCGGTTTCACTCCCTGCCTTTCTGTCCTCGGTCCACTACACTCAAAATTTAATTGCCCAAATTCTCAAAACACCTCTGGATAACCTGAATGTGCCTTACCTGACCGAGGCTAAAACAGCATGGAGGTCAGCTTGCCCGTCTGCCGATCTACCCAATACTATTAGTTCGCAGCGACAATGGGATGAGCCGCTCTGTAGACTGGTGCGGGATAACCTTCACCATACGTCTACCAGCTCTGCAGAGCGCGCCCGCCTCCTTGCTGCTGCAAAATGGGAATCTGGTGCTTGGTTACATGCCATACCGTCCACAAATACTGGCACTTTTTTAGACAATAACACTTTCCGGCTCGCTGTGTGTCTCCGTTTGGGAGTGGCCTGTGTTGTCCCACATCGCTGCCCCTGCGGTATGCAGGTCGACTGCCTCGGCCACCATGGACTCTCCTGCCGCAGAAGTTCGGGGCGCATCCCGCGACATGCCGGCCTCAACGACGTCATCCGTCGGGCCTTGGTCAGCGCCGGAGCACCAGCCGTATTAGAGCCTTCGGGCTTGGTCCGCGACGACGGCAAGAGGCCCGATGGCATGACGCTCATGCCGTGGAAAATGGGGCGACCGTTGGTCTGGGACGCCACTTGCGTCGACACACTCGCCCCGTCCCACCTTCCTTCCACAGCCAACAGGGCTGGTGCCGCTGCAGATTCTGCGGAAAACCTCAAGCGACGCAAATATGCAGGCATTAGTAGTGCCTACATATTTGAGCCGTTTGGGGTAGAAACCATGGGTCCGTGGGGTCAGAGTGCGACTAATATATATAAGTCACTGTCGGCCAAACTGATAGAGGCTTCGGGTGACCAGAGGGCTGGCTTTTACTTAGCTCAGAGATTAAGCATTGCTATCCAGCGTGGCAATGCTGCCAGCCTTCTAGGCACCTTACCGTCCGGCAGTGATCTGGGTCAGCTTTTTTATTTATAGATTTAGTTTACATATAGTTTTAGTTTATTGTACATCGATTACTCCGTCAATTGTAGACCGATTTTCAAAATTCTTTTTTTATTCAAAAGGGTGTACTCCTCAGGTGGTCCCATTGTCACCAAGTCATGATCTGATGATGGGATCTCAGGAAAATCGAGGGCAACCCTCAAATTGTAGAGGCACGTACTATGTGTTTCATATATTTTTAAAGGTTATTCAGGTATTTGCGTCTGGTAGTCATCATCCCATGATGATGAGCTGATATTGGAAGGTACAGCTCCTTAGCGGTTAAGAGTTGGAGGATAATTCTGAGAATGTTAAATCATTATTCGAAAGGGTATACTCCTGAGGTGGTCCCACTGTCACCAAGTCATGATCTGATGATGGGATCTCAGGGAAATCGAGGGCAACCCTCAAATTTTATAGGCACGTATCATGTGTTTCATATATTTTCTAAGGCTATTCAAGTATTTGCGTCCGGTAGTCATCATCTCATGTTGATGAGCTGATGATGGAAGGTACAACTCCTTAACGGTTAGGAGTTGGAGGATAGTTCTGAAAATGTTAATTCAACGTAAAATTGTGAAATAAAAATCTTTTAACAAAAAAGTAAAACCGCCTTCAAAAAAAAAAACTTAAAATAATCCTCTGAAATAATGATAAATAAATAAAATAAAATAAAATTATTTTACGTTTTTTTTCTAAGGTTTTTTTTTTGATGTAGAAGTTACGTGCATCTTTCAGATTTCGATTCATTATATATTTAACTAGCTGTTGCCCGCGACTTCGTCCGCGTAGATTTCCGTTATCGCTATCCCGTGGGAACTATATAATTTTCCCGAATAAAAAGTAGCCTATGCTATTTCTCAATTTTCAAACTATCTTCTTACCAAATTTCATCGAGATTGGTGAAGCGGTTTTCCCGTGAAGAGGTAACAAACAGACAGACAGAGCGACAGAAAGACAGAGAGACAGAGTTACTTTCGCATTTATAATATTAAGTTAGGAAGTTAGGATTAGGATGAACTAGAAAGAATTAAGTAATTTGGTCATTTGAGAACTTTGGTCTCATAATTAACTAAATTGAGACTATGGTTTAGGTACTTGTCCTTATGAGTAGAATAAGGTAATACGTTGACCGGTTGTTTTAGCGCAAATGTATAAATGTGGACCTCTACAAAGTAAGGCCTGTTTCAACCAATTACTTACTATGTACCTAAATATACAAATAAGAACCATCTCGATTACACTAGCTTTCGATTAAAAAAACCGCATAGGAATAGGTCCATCCGTGTGGGAGCTATGATGCCACAGACAGATACACAGATATACTGACACACAGATACACAGGTCAAACTTATAACACCCCTCTTTTCGTCGGGGGTTAAAAATAACTGACATTAAATGTGTAATGTACGTACATATACCATTTAGGTTTTACAAACGGATTTCTTATGAGATTTATATGGCTGGCGCTCAAAGGCTGCCTGGTAGAGATGCCTTTTAGGGGTAAGTCCGCCTTTGTATTGTATCTCACTGTTTGTAACTTGTATTTATTTCTGTATTTTCTGTACAATAACGCAATTTATTACATATTTTTTACATTTATGGTTATAAATAAACCCAAGATACAACTACGTTCCCTTCATCACCACAGTTTTCTAACTCCAAACTTCCACATAGTCATAACATTACATACAAATTTCAGCTCCAAATATGCATATTCCGTACATAAGCTTCCTCCGACAGACAAACAAACAGTTGTTCTAGCGCAGGAAGAGGGTTCCGTGCGAACTCTCTTATGTTCGACCGAGTGGGTTCCTCGGCGTGATAAGGAGCCTTGGGAGGAGAAGGCATGTTTAACTTTGAGATGACAGAGTATTTTTGGTACTTGGAATTCTACGCAATTTAAATAACCCTCGATACAAAAAAACCTCAAAAAGTAATAGGTGGGTGTACGACGTGACGTCGTTTGAATCAAAATATTATAGGTCATTATTAAAGCTAAAGGGACAACCAAAAATGTTATTTTACTTTGTGAAGTTTTTTTGTGTCGGCGGTTATTTTTAAGCGTTGTAGAATTCCAAGACGTATCGAACCAACAAGATGTAATTATCAATGAAAATAATCGATTTATTGATTATTTTTGTTTTTATTTTTATGAAACATTCATAGTATGAAATTCAACATATCAGCTGGTCCAGCTGCTTAACGGATTTTACTTTGCATTGTCATTGTATGTTGTACTTATCAAACCAACTGAATCGTGACCCACTTGACTGTGGAACATTTTCGTAGAAAATGTCACGGTGACATCGCATCGCCTGACAAGGAAAATCATTATGAACGTTAAGAACGTTTTACGGTGGCCGCGCGCGGTATTAACCAATGTCAGTTACGCGGATTTTCCCTATGGGTGTTGTGCAGATACGCAGTATTTACCAGTACTAGTTACGATTGCTCTATCCCCGACGATATGCCGCATCCACACTCTCTCGCTGCGGCTTCCGCTCGTCGCTATAACTCGACACACTCGCGGGAGTTATGCAGATTCACCCTATTTATTGGCAAACTTCACCAGATAGGAGGCGACACCGCTCATCTGATTCCGTTTGCGATAACACAGATTTATTGCTGATATAAAAGGGTAGTGGATTTTTCTGCCTACGCTCCGTTATCAACGTACCTGTACTTTGGCATTGAATGTCTAGATGAGGAGTAGTTATATGGAGTTTGGTTGCTTTATTGTTATCATTAGGTGCGGTGGAGGTTACAAGGTTACAAAATTTTTATCATCCTATCTCTGTCCTTCAGGTAAAAAAGCAAAGAGAGGAGACACGAATATTTGTCAAATAGAGCAAACTGAAGTGCTGGCAAATAGGTGTTCGATTTTCTTTTGTTTTTGGCTGAGGTCATGGTATTGCATTTGTTTTGCGTATAGTATCTACCTGAGCTTGTTATTCATGAAGTTCTAGAATAAATTGATGATTCAGCGATATCATGTTCCTACATTTCTTTGAACTCGACAGCCAGGTTTCGTAAAAATAGTGATTGCAGTAACATAGTAATTATATTTATCCCAAGACAATCGGTCTTATGCTACCCGCAGCCAATGGCTCCCGCGATCTTTATCAGATCGTCCGTCCACCTTGCCGGAAACCGCGGAGACCAGTCGTCGTGAACATCCTTGGGGAAAGCCTATGTCCAGCAGAGGACATCTTCCGACTGATATGACGGTGATGGTGATGATAGTATAACTGTTGTCCAACAAAAATATAAACGGGAAAAACGACGTGTCCTATTAGGAGGCGAAAGAACTCGCATTGGAAAGAACAGACTGGAAACAACTGCATCGATAGAAAAAGTTTTCTACATTCCTAATAGAAGACCGTGAGAGATTTCTTTAAAAAACTTGCTTTTCAGTCACAGAGTGAGGATGAGCGCGAGTCAGTCAATTTCCTCGGTGCCTTATTTACAAGCAAACCGAACACTTGTGACAAACATCACGTATTCCCACTTTTCCATTAACATGCTCGCGGGGCCAAAATCTCTGCTCCTTGCAATTAATTAGGACAACGATAAGCCAGAGAAATATGCAAGGCGCGAGCTAGCGACGTGATCGCGATAAGGATGGTACTGAGATGTCAGGGCTTTGGCAAAGAGTTGGATTCTTTTGCTTTTCCAATATTTTCAGGGTTCCATGGTCAACCAGATACCATTATAGCTTCGTCTTGTCCGTCTCTCGGCGGCATAGTCAGAAACTCTTTATACTAGATATATCTAGATAGATCTAGTGGGTGATAGCCTTTTTTTTAACGTGTGGAAAATGCGCCTTATGCAAGTCCCGTGTCCGGGTCTGTAGGGCTCTCCCACAGGGTGTGGACATACCCATTAAAAACCTCACGCGTTCCCTATTAGCCATTGTGGGTAGCAGAGGGTCGTGGGTTCGAGCCCTGGCTCGCACCTTTGTGTTTTTCAGAATTTATGTGCGAAATTACATTTTTAATTTATCACGAGCTTTTTGGTGAAGGGAAACATCGAACTGTGTCCAGAGGTCCTCTAACAGCCTTATCCAATATTCAATCTATCTCTTGTTTTGTTCTACTAAAGATTTCTTTGACTTTGAATTGATGAACTATTTGCTATCTTTAGGTGGCCTACCAGCCTTCCATTGAGAGATAGCATGTAACTGCGTCGAAATATCTGGAGCTCATCACGAGCTCATCAAACCTATAAGGTAATCGCGGTCAATATCCCGTTTTCATTAAGTATGTCTAAGGCTGTCAGGTTACTGCATGACTAGTTCAGCGTTTTAATGTCAAATCGACTGTCATTTACCACGGACAAGTGACACTAGTGATGTCAAAAAAATCCGGTATTTTTCGAAATTACACTTTTTTAAATATTCATTGAAACATGAACACAGAAAAAAAAACAGAAAATGCTAACCCCGGGAATCGAACCGTGATCCTCAACATTCCGTATCGCGTCCAATTGAGATAATGGATATTTTTTAATGCCAATTTTAAACTGTTTCAGCTAGCAACCCTACGAAACAGTACGCCGCGAAGCTTGCTCCAATAAAATATGAAGCGCTCTTAAACATCTATATCGCGAAGGCTGGCAACACCTTCGGAATACGAACCGAGATAGAAGACATAAAGCCTGTTATCAGTTTTTATGTGTTGTCTAAGTGCCCGAGCTTATGTAAAGGGGGGTTAAATTGGTAGTAAAGAGTTGAGCTTCTATTCTTAACGATGATTCGGCTGCAGTGACATCTTTAGGGACCTTCAGAAACTAGCGTCTTTCGTGATTCTTCACGTGTAAGCGGAGTCCAATACTTATGACTTTTAACTGTAATAATGACTCTTTGAACTAATGTCACATTGGAGTCTTTCTGGGAAATGCGTACAACTGGTTATTCGTATATTATGTTAAACAAATTCCGCTTCGTAAGCAGCAGAAAGGAAGGAGCTGAAGGTAAGGAAGGAGAGGAAGAGATCGACCTAGGTGAAGCTACATGGACCAGACAAAGGTTCTCTCTCATCTTGTCCATGTAGCTTCGACCTTCTGACCGGTGTTGGGTTTGTATCAGGAGGTAAAGGAGCTGTCTTATAGGAAAGATGATTGGAAGAAACTTCACCGACAAGAGTGTTAACTCTTAAGTTTGATGATGGGGTGATGAACCTGAAGGACAAGCAATGATCGAGTTATTTGCGGTTTCGTCTTAATGTAGAACGGGGATGGTGACGGGTCAAATCAGCATTTTTTTTTATGTCGAAAAGATCTCTTTATATTGTCTGTAAAGTTGGTATTGAATTACTCAAGTACGACGTCGTAATATTCAGTGAACACACTGCATTTTTTCGTCCGGTTTTGCTGAATTAAAAATCGTCTAAACTGCAAGAATAAGTGAGGCCTATATTTTTTACGAGATTTTTCGAATGCTTGATGAAGTGATAGTTTTCATTTTGACATTAGCCCAATTAATTACAGTTCAAAAAACTTTTCGGCAATTTCCCATAAGTTGTCCGAAAAGTGTCAGTTATTTGGCGTTACAAGTAATATTACCAATCTAGATTCCCCACGCAATCACCCACCTACTTATTTCACAAGCAGCATAAAAAAAACTAATAAAAGTTCAGTTAATAAATCACTATTTCCAAAAACTTCCGAACGCATTACACCCCCAATATTAACTAAAAAACTTTCACCCGGTATATCAGTAGCAATATCTCGTTTATAGTTAGGAAACAATGCCTCAGGGACGTTATAACTGCCCAATGATTATTTTGAGGGTGTATTCTGGGGGTCGAACGAGGCGTCCGTAACTGTAATGCGATAAAATTGCTACCAAAAATGCCCGAGAATCATTTCGTTTTTAGTAGCCTTAAGAAAGAAGTTTTAGTTATTTGTTCAGGGATACATTTTTGCCGTGTAAAAATATAGGTAATAGAACATAAATAATGTAAAACTTGGTAGTCTAACGGTTTGACCAAGCTCGCGCCTTTTTCGAAATTTGTGTGTGAAATCACATTTTAAATTTATCATAATTATGCTTTTCGGTGAAGGGAAACGTCGTGTGGATGCGTGTCATCATCATTATCATCATAAACCCACAGCAATCCACTGCTGGATATAGGCCTCTTCCATGGCGCGTCACAACACTGTCTTCGGCCCCTCGCATCCATCCGCCGCCAGAAACCCTTTTAAGATCGTCCATCCATCGTGCCTCAGGACGCCCCACACTACGTTTCCCCGTGGTCTCCATTCGAGGACTTCGTCTGCTCCACCGTTCATCCTTCCTGCTACATACGTAGTCTGTATTAGTCATCAACATCATTATGTCAGCCGAAAGACGTCCGCTGCTGGACGGCGGCCTCCCCCAAGACTCTCCACTCAGACCGGTCTTGTGCTTTCCGCATCCACCGCGGTCCCGTGATCCTGTAGTAGTACTATGTATTTATAGTATGAAGTGTCCCCCCCACGATTCTTGTCGAGTTTCCCTAAAACGCTTTGGTTTTGCTGTTCTAATGATTATTTTTGTTTCTAAAATACGGTATTCTTTTTTTTTCTCTTGATTTTTTTAATGATAGAGTGAGGTTTCTTTATGTAATTTATCTGTGCTTACGTATTGTAAGAGCTAATGTACTTGTTTTTAGAAAAAAAATAATTTGTGCCAAGTTTCTTGCGGCGCATTCTTCTTGGCTATCATGGTCTTTCCGAAAGCGCAGGTAGACTCAAAAAAATGACATGTTCAGCATTCAACTGCCTGCTGAACAAAATTTGAATTTTGAATTTTGACACAAAAACCTACAGAATACGCCCCCTGGCCTCTTAAGATGCTCATAAACATGTTTTTCCTCAGATAAAAATGATAAATCACCGTTTTTTATATGGTCAATCAGTAATTCAGTGCTATCGCGATGAGGGGGGGGGGGGAGGTTGATTCGTGATTGATGGTGTTATGGTGGTGATGTGTTTATTAGGGCTGGGAGGGGGGAGGGAGGGGGTTAGAAACGTCAGTTGTAAAAAACTTTATCTTTTTTAACACCCGGCGCAAAAAGAGAGGTGTTATAAGTTTGACCGCTATGCGTCTCTCTGTATGTCTGTAGAGCAGTAGTTCTTAAACGTTTTTGAGATAATAGTTGAACTTTGAAATTTAAATGTCGGGGGTTTCACAACTTTTCTGAGTTCTTATTTTTCTTGAGCTAGTGAAATTGGTGAATGCGTATTGTTTTCAAAGACGTACGTCAGGAGGTAGTAACGAAGACTCCATTTTTTTTTCAAAACGAATGGAGACGTTCCCTCAAAAGGCTTAAAATTATAGCCAGATTTATGAAACATCAAACATATGAACTAAAAAACAATTACTTTGCTCACCCGCGACCACTAATGACAAATAGTTATATCTGTGCGGCAATAGTTATAGCTTTGATACTAGATTTAAAGAGCATGTCTCGTCATATAGGCATGATCATCCAGAGAAATCAAACTTTGCCAAGCATTTATTAGAAACGAATCATTCGTTGTTAGACTCAGATACGTACGAAATTTTACATTATTGTGATAAGGGTTTGCGGCTATCGGTTTTAGAACAATTGGAAATAATTAGGTACAACAACATGGGGTCTATTATTAATGAACAAGTTAATTTGGTTTCTTCGCCTTTGTTACGACTTGGTTCTAATTTTAATAATGTGTCATAGTAATAATGAGAACATGACTTCTCTTTTTACCGTACTCGGTTAAAAATAACGGGGTACCTGGCGTAGATTAAAAATAAAAATAAAAAGGGTAGTTTGGAATTCATTTCTTAAAAAAGGGTAGTTTAGGACTTACATAAAAGGGTAGTTTGGAATTTATAAAATATTAGTGGGTACGTTGGTTTTGTCATTAACTAAGTTGAGTACATGGTTTACATATGTCAGTAGTGGAAGTGGTGGCATGTTGAGCGGTTGTTGTTGTGCTTCGTAAATGGCCTCGTGGAGAGTGCCGAAACGCGTCAGCGTTTAGTATAGTGGTGGTGGTGATAGTTGGGTCTGTGTGGCATGTGTTGATTCGTGTAGCAGTGGAGGTGGAGGTGTTGCATGGAAACATACATTTGCCGCACAGATATAACTATTTGTCATTAGTGGTCGCGGGTGAGCAAAGTAATTGTTTTTTAGTTCATAAATATGGACCTCCGCAAAGTAACGCCTGATTCAATAAATTAACATCAAACATGTTTGGCATTATGTTATTGCAACGCGATACAACTTTGGACGTTGACAGTGTGTTGACTAGCAAATCTGTAGCTCCCAATCCACTTTGACATGTTTTTTTAACACTGAATCATCATACATGGCAAACAATACATTATATCAAGGGCCATTCTGCAGCGCAAGCGTACGTTAGGGCTCATTTGCTATGCGACGCAAACACGGTGAGTTATTGAGCAGAATGGCCCTTCATCATATGATATGATGTGCGTCTGTGATTGTAACTGGGTTGAGAACAATATTTTTGTGGTTCTGTAGATTTAATTACGTACTCGTCGTTTTTAGAGTTCCGTAAAAAACCGGCCAAGTGCTAGTCGGACTCGCGCACGAGGGTTCCGTAAAAAGATTTTAACGCTTTTCCCCAGTGTTTTAAGAAGTCCAGTGTTAGCAGAGCCCTGCTCCTAAGCAAAATGTACGCAGTGTCAACTTATATTGGTCTGCGAAACCCACAGACAGACATAAAAAAATTAAGATTTTGAGAATTTTCTGAGTGGTTGTGCTATAAGAGCTACCTTCATACCAAATTTCAAGTTTCTAGGACAACTGGAAGTACCCTTTAGGCAATTTGTATGGAAATAGCCTTTTTAATGACTGTATCTTTTGTTTGCGCTGACTTAGAAAGTTGATTTTTTCACAGCTTCAAGGGACCGCGGGCTTGAGTATTTGATATTAATTTCAACATGCTACCACCACGCGTTCCAGAGAAAAAGGGTCTTGACAGACAGACAACGAAGTGATTCTATAAGGATTCCGTTTTTTCCTTTTGAGGTCCTTAACCCTAAAAACGGAAACCTTATAGGATCACTTTGACAGTCCAGGAAATCACGGGCACAAGAAAGCATTTCATTATAGCATCTTAGGTTGGCAACGCATCTGCGAACCCCCCGGGGTTTTGCCTTCCTTATTGTATAAAAAAGTGTGTTCTAATTCGTGAAAAAATATTGGGATAACATACCAAAAATATTCTCCAGTTACCAGTTACGTAACGGCTGTTAACTAACTCTGCCCCAGTCCAATAATTACAAAACACCAACAAAACAATTCCGGCCCCAAACAATTCTTGACAAAACACTTTAATAATAAACAGAACTATGCAATAAGTCACCGCTAAATGTACAACGATAAACAGACAAACAAACAAGATTAAAACTCCGATACTATTTCTTTACATCTTCGTGTAAAATCATCAACAAGAACCAACTTTTACTTGCTGCTATCAAAATCATCATTGAACCAAAGTCAACCTTAATGCTGAGTAAGAGGAGCGCGGTCATGTTCTATGCGTGGTAGATTTAACGTGGTAGCGACACCGTGGTAGCTTTCAGTTGTTTTTGGTAGTTTTTAGTAGTTTTAATATGAAGAAAGTTGTGTGTCGGTTGTAGGAAAATGAACATTATGGTGGCTGGCGGTGCCAAGTTTTGATGGTCATTGCTTTATTAACCAATATTGAAGTGGGGATTCGGGCCGGTGGCACAGAAAATGGTTAAACTTAAATTAAATCAAAAAACGTTAATTAAACTAAAGAATATTCCATCAAAAATAAAAAAAAAGGTTAATCTTGAGTTGCTTGTCAATCTTGACACCCTGTTGTGCCATTATTGTAAGTTCGTGATCTTGGTCGGCCTTTTTTCTGTTTATTGTACCGATAATGTACTTATTAGGTTTCATTATTTCGACTTTTCTGTTAAGTATTTATTTAATAAATATCATGGGACAATTGACACCAATTGAAGAAGTTAACCGTCAGTTAGTGTTAATCATGAATGGTTTTACTGGCGGTTAGGGTTCCCCCGGGAGCCGCAGTTAGCCGCGGCGTCGCCGCTTGATTGGCCTTGTAAACCCATCTAGTGACAACCCTAGTGATGGAATCAAGTTGTCGATAAAGATTTCTTATATTTTTAATAAACTCACCGAAACATGAAAAACCGTAAAAATAAAAATTTGGGAAAAAGTAAAAAAAAAAAACGATTTGAGATGATAAAGATTTCTGTTGAAGAATATTTTTTTAGGTAATACGAGCTTTTTCCGAGTTATTTTTTGTTCTTTATTCTTTATTATAAATAAATTTCTTATGGACTTACAGCATACACCAAATCGTCCGATAAGATATCTTAAACTAAACTAAAATTAAAAACAGCCACATACATATTAATTTAGGTGTTAGCTGGACTAACAACACAACACAATTTTAAGTAACCAAAGGTATAAGCGAAGAGAAAAGGAATCACAATACAATACAAATATTCTCCAATTGTTTACCACAAATTAGTACAGTAAGTTCACAATTTCAGAGATTCTACACAAGGTTGCCAAAACGATTGAACGCCGCCACTAGGACACACCAGTGGTCCGCAAATACGTCGGCCCCCGGATCTTACCAAGGAACTCGTTGAGTAACATGATGGCTCAGTGCCCTAAGCACGACTTGTCAATCCTGCGTTACGTTACGGTTATCGTATCGAGATCGAGAAATCTCATACTAAATTTTAGTTCCAAATACGCTCACGGGCGGGCGCTGTTCCAAACGTCATACAAACTCGTTATAGTTTACTATTCGATTTTACGTGACGCAGGATTCGACAAGTCGTGCTTAGGGCACTGGTTGTGGGTGCGTTGCGGGCCTGCTAGGTGCGCCCCCCACCGGGCGCCGGCACGGCAAATAAGTTGCGTACGCGCCGCGCGCTGCGACCCGTCCCGCTAGTGTACCGAACTGTGTTCACTGAACTTGTACTGTCATCCAACTTACGTACATAGTAAGTATTATCTGTGTCAAATTTCAAGTCGATACTGTTCAGGTTAACCGTTGAAAAGCTTCCTCTTGCGGAGACGAGACTATTATAATATTGACCAGACCACCAAAATTTACAACCAGATTATTGTATGGTCACCTTTTTCACCAACTATACAATTGTCAGTTTACGTTGACAATTCGAAGCAGGTACATTTCTTTGCCAATATGAAGCGCACTAAAAGAAAAGCTCTTCAAGTCAGCAGACAATGAATTGTCATTGACAACTGACAATTGTAAAATAGGGGCCTGATTTTCATAAGTATGCTAAATCTGTAAAATTGAATATTTTTTTTGTTATACTCCTCTGGTAATTTGACTGGTTCTCACGATACAGGCCCGACCTAGTGTGAGAACCGCTGCTAAACTCTAGTTCATGAATGCCATAGTAAAAAATCTGTAAACCCATTATGTTATGTACCTCATTTCGGAAAATAAATCATTTGTTATTATTATTATTATTTACATCATCATCATCATCAGCCTATTTACGTCCCACTGCTGGGCAAAGACCTCCTCTCAGAATGAGAGGGCTTGGGCTATAGTTCCCACTCGGGCCCAGTGCGGATTGGGAACTTCACAAACACCATTGAATTGCTTCGCAGGAGTGTGCAGGTTTCCTCACGATGTTCTCTTTCACCGAAAAGCTCATGATAAACTACAAACGTAATTTCGCACATAAATTCCGAAAAACTCAGAGGTGCGGGCCGGGGTTTGAACCCTCGACCCTCTGCTTCAGAGGCGACAGGTCAAACCACTAAGCTATCACGGCTTTAAATTTACATAAGTATGCTAAATTTCAGCTCAATCAGATGTACCAACCAGTGGTCGAAAAATGCTTTGCAATTTGTGAAGCAGACATCGTATATATGAGGACTATGAGGTGAGGACTGAAAACCAGCACTCTGCTGAGTCCTCGCCTTTTCACAAAATTGTAATGGATTTTCATGTGTTTTTACTTGGTCTATTTACATTATTTTTTTGTGAATAAATGATCTTTTATTTTATTTATTTATTTATTTATATTATAGTTACTTACTTACAAACAGTACAAGTTATATAAAACCCTGTTTTTTTTGGTAATTAAAGTTGTTTTTTACTAAAGTTTATTACTAATTACATTTTTAGATCGATGGGTCTTCTTGTTCGTTTGCCTTCTTTATTTTATTGAAAAATCTAATGCACTCATTCCGAGTGAATTTATAAAAATGACTTTTTACTTTATTTCACACACACGTAAAATTTGTACCAAGGAAAAATAATTGACTTGTAACGATCGCTTTAAGGTATACGTCCGCCTTTGCATTGTATCTTGTTGCACCGGTTGTACGGTAGGTAAAGTGTTTGCTAACTTACTTAAAAGTGAAGAGATTTTCGTTAAAACTATTTTTTTTTTGTAACTAATGTGATATGTGTAATAATAATACAATAACAATAATTAAAACTAGAACCTAAAATGGAAAACGTCTCCGAGGCCGCTATCTCGGAGCAAGGTACCCAAAAGGCTGGTGGAGTTGCCTCTTTGTATAGCAATGCCTATACGTTAACCGAGGAACGCGCCAGTCAGATGTAATTTTGATTAATTTTCTTTTTAAAATATATAAGATATATTCAACCATCGATACAGCCGGACGGCATCACGTTCCTATTATGATTTTACGTCTGGCAGCTAAAACTGAGAAGTTTTAATCGAGACGATACGGTTAAAAAAAACACAATTATTATTTTTTTATCGTCATCATCATCACCAGCCTTTTTTATGTCCCACTGCTGTGTGTCCCAGTGCTGATTGGGAACTTCACACACATCATTGAATTGCATCGCAGGGGTGTGCATGTTTCCTCACGATGTTTTCCTGCACCGAAGAGCTCATGATGAATTACAAATATAATTCCGCACATAAATTCCGAAAAACTCAGAGGTGCGAGGCAATCGCTTTTGAAAATGGATCAAAATATTGGGAATCGCGATTGGCTGTCAAATCAAATGGAGATTCTTAATACTTCGCATGCTGTTCTTAATGACTCAATAAGGAGCACAATTATCATCCATCCAGGCCTGTTCCTCTTGGTTTCCACATTTTGGTTGTCTGTAAGAGATCGCTTTTAAGCGATAAGACCGCCTATTGTCTGCCATACCTGTTTTGTTGTAATCTCCTTGTACTGTACGGATATTTTGTATCGGTCCATTCGTTTAGGAGCTACGATTCCACAGACAGATACGCAGGATACACTTATACACAGGTCAAACTTATAACACCCCTCTTTGCGTCATGGGTTAAAAATAAAATCGTATCGTTATCGTCTAGTCTAAGACCGATCTTCTCAAACAATGCATACTCTCATAAACCTATGGTGTTTCGTTTTACAACTTACGGAGTTCATACCTACAGTTGTTTATTATCATCACATGCTTTGCTTTGCTTGGGTCGTGGGTTCAAACCCCGGCTCGCACCTCTCGGTTTTTCGGAATTTATGTGCGGAATTCCAATTGTAATTTATCATGAGCTTTTCGATGACGGAAAACATTGGAAGGAAACCTGCACACTCCTGCGAAGCAATTAAATTATGTGTGAAGTTCCCAATCCGCACTAGGCTCGCGTGGGAACTAAAGCCCAAGCCCTCTCATTCTGAGAGGCCTGTGCAGCAGTGGGACGTAACAAAGGCTGGTGATGATGATGATGATGATGATGATGACATGCTTTGATTTCAAATTCACTGTTACGTGCTGTAAAATTTTTGATTCCTATAATAATATGTAGTTGATTGACGCATGAATTCACTGTGACTTGCTCCCAGAGGGTCGAGAACTACTTTACGAATGCTGCGTAACGTTACGGTTATCGTATCGAGAACGAGAAACCTCATACTAAATTTTAGTTCCAAATACGCTCACGGGCGGGCGCTGTTCCAAACGTCATACAAACTCGACAACGTTTACTATTCGATTTTACGTGACGCATATTTCGAAAAGTCGTGCTCGACCCTCAGTGTTGCTTCAAAAATTCAAAGGCATTTGAATGCACTTGTGCGTTTGTGGCACATGAAGAAGTTTCGTGCCTGACACAGCCGGCAGAGATAATTAAAAAAATAGCCATCTGCATATCCTTAATCCAATTTTTTTTTTTTTTGCTACGCTTGCTCGTATCCACCCTACCCTGCCCTAAATTTATATCAAAAAGAACAAGTTTGTATTACGGCACATTACGGTAAACACTTGGTATAACCTAACCAACTTAGAAAAATTGAAAAACCCCCGACGTCATCATTTCAAAGTTCAATATTTCAAAAACGGGTGAACCGATTTTAAAGAACGTTAGCTAAGAACCATCTCGATTAAACTAGCTTTTGATTAAAAAAACCGCATCGAAATCGGTCCATCCGTTTGGGAGCTACGATGCCACAGACAGATACGCAGATACACAGGTCAAACTTATTATAACCCTCTTTTTCGTCGGGGGTTAAAAATCGCGCATGACACCAACTCCATCTATCACAGCCACTAAACATTTACGGAAGGAACGCTTACTGAAGCGCCATCTATTAATCGTAAAAGTAACTACGGAGCTCGCTGTGCTGATCCTACACGTAGCGTGGTTCTAAACGCAAAGCTTCCGCTATTCATCGCTAGATAGCGCTGAAATCAAAATTATTTTTTAGATAGTGGGATTCAAACAATTGACAAAAGGCAATCACAACTAATTAATTCAAACAGAATCACTTTGTTGTGTCTTGTAAAACACTATTTCGCACTGAAAGCTTGAGCTTCGTTAAAAGTTCGTTAAAACTAACATCTGTGGCGGGCGAGCTTTTGTTAGTTCATCCAGCCGTCGCTAGATGGGTGTAGCAATTATTGTAAAAAGCACAGAATGTTTTATGAGCATATAAGTTTGGATTATGATTATTAAAATTATGAAAGCCTTAGAATGTATATAAACACGCAGTCAAGCAGCGTTAGGAGTCGCTGAGGCCGAAACCAGCTAGAAGAGAGAGATTATTTACTATAGTGAAATAAACGGATCACTCACCTTGTGCGAGGTCCGTCCGGATCGCTACCACTATCTTACTCGCTAATCCTGCCGCTAAGCAGCAGTGTTTGCACTTTTGTGTTCCGGTGTGGAGAGTAAGACAGCCGGTATAATTACGGGCTTAAGAGGCATTTCATCTTAGCTCTCTAGGTAGGCAACGCATCTGCAAGCCCCTGAGGTTGCGGGTGTCTATTGGCAGTGGTAATCACTTACCATCAGGTGATCCACTTGTTCGTTTGCCTTCCTCATCGTATAAAAAAAACTCTTATGTCTATAAAGAGCCGCGCGTGCTTAGATCATTCGGACCGCTTTAGTTAAATAATAAATAAATAAATAATAAATATCACGGGACAATTTGACACCAATTGACCTAGTCCCAAACTAGGCAAAGCCTGTACTATGGGTACTAGACAATGGCATAAACATACTTAAATAGATAAATACATACTTATAAACATATTAAACATCCAAGACCCGAGAACAAACATTCATATTCATCATACAAACATCTGCCCCGACCGGGATTTGAACCCGGGACCTCAAGCTTCATAGTCAGGGTCGCTAACAACTAGGCTATTCGGTCGTCATTTCAGTTGCTTACCAACTTTCGCTGCTGACTGTACATACGACCAACTATGGTACATCTAGAATATTACACTTAGGTGTAAAGAGCGCTAGCGCCATACGCTGTGGCAACAACAAAAAACTACCTATTGGGTAACTTATACCCCTTTTCAGAGTCCCGTCGGTTGGGTAAAACTGGGTTACAAGGATTATGTTCAATCCCCCGACAACTGCCGATATTGCTTACAGCCATTACCAGAGTAAAAAATAATATTTACGCCGATTCGTGGATGATAAAACACCTAATGGACCGTTAGGGAGAGCGCCCGATAAAATATCTAATGGAATATAGCTTCCGTATCCGCGCTCTTTGATCGGATTTAAATTTAGAATCCGTGTTCTAGATTTTGAATTCTAGGGCCGTTCGGTGGGAATTTCCTCAGATTGTGAAAAATGTTTTTGCTCGTTACGTTGGCTAACTTGGTCACGGAAAGGAATTAATATGAAGGAAGTTTCTCTGTCATGGCGTGGACTACTACTGTTGATTTAGCATTAAAATTTCAAAGGATAAATTTTCCATGTATGTACCTATGTTAAGTTAGTTACAATCATAATATGAAGGGTACACGGAATTAATATGTCTAGTCTTAGCAACTTTTTGAGATATCGCGATTTTAAAGTTTAGGACGATGTAATTAAATTGTCCATATAATTTACGTAACTATAGGTAATTACACATCTTTTTTAAAGAGATGAAAAAGTCAAGTTACATGAATATTTGTATCTGTAACTGAGTGGTAACTTATAGTTTATTGAGTGCTCTACCTTTTGAGATTAAAATCTCGTTTAAAAAAAAAGACACTAGGCATGTTTTTCCGTGTCACACCCTTCATTATGCATACGTACTTGGGTACCAAATTTAAAGTCAATTCAAACAACAGACAAACAGTCAGAGCCAGTGACAGGTGAATCAAATTAAAACCTTGTAAAAAAATATCTAGACCACTTTCTTCAGCAAAACCCAAATGGAAATGTCACGAAACCCTTATAACACTTCTTCACCCAATTCGCGCTGTTATTTTGAAGTTTTATAAATAAACAGTGAAGGGACCGCCGTGAAGGACAAAAAATAAAAAATAACCCGTACAACTCAATTTTGGCTGAGAAATAAAGTGAAAAAAAATTGCGAGGAACTTTTGTTAGCGTGCTGCGTAACGGTTGATCGGGTTTAATTGGTTTGTGTTTTTAAAAGGTATTTTGGCATCGTGTTCAGATAATTACAGTACTTATAACAAACAGTTTCAATTGATTCGCGGTTAATAAAATAAGAATGACATATTACGTAATTTGAATGTTTGGGTTTGAATTGTATCGATTTAAGCAATGTTATTATATTATATTATAAGCAATTAATTATTAATGTTAGTGGTCTGCATGCAAAGATATTATACTTACCCACATTTTAGATTTAAAACACAACATTGCAACACCCTGCGTGGGTAGCATGTACGATCTCATTTAAATGTACCCTACCATCTCTGTTAACTACATGTATAGAAAAATATTCCTCGTCGTCCTTGGTTCTTCAAATTCAAAAAAAAGGTGACAAGTTGCTTGATCCGCCTCAGACTGGGCCATGTATGTTCCCCAGAATTTCTCCATAGGATTAAAGTAAGAGATGACCCATTATGTCACTGCCGGAATGGCATTGGATCCATTGACCATATGTTTTTTGACTGCCCCCTGAACAAACTTAGTATATATGAGGAACAGGTAAAAGCAAAGATTGAGCTCCCATCCAACGTCAGAACCCTTTTAGCAAATTTAAAAAAACCAGTTATCTGTCTTCTGGCTAAATGTATTGAAAAAAACCTCATTAAGCCATAATCATTAAGTCATAAAGTCATCCACTGCGCTGGCTGGCTCATACTTAAATGTGGTTCAAAAGGATAGTAACTTGAAATTTGATTTTAAACACACAAACTCGGAAGAGATTATAAAAACATTTAAATCTTTGAAAATTAAGAACACAGAGGATCTTTGGGGTATTTCAGTTAAAGTAATGCAATCTGTCATCCATATTGTGGCACCATATCTGGCCGTCGTGTTTAACAACTGCGTCGATGAGTGTGTGTTCCCTGACTTAATGAAGTACAGTAAAGTTATTCCTTTATTCAAAGCTGGCAGCTCATCTGAGCCTGGTAACTTTCAACCGGTTTCCGTGCTTCCTGTACTAAGTAAAGTGTTTGAGAAAATTATGCTAAATCAATTGCTTTATCACTTCAATATTAATGAACTATTTCACAGTCAGCAATTTGGGTTTACGAAGGGCCGCTCGACAACGGATGCGGCTGCAAATATCATGAAGCACATTTATGACGCATGGGAACAATCGCAAGATGCAATAGGAATATTTTGCGACCTCTCTAAGGCATTTGATTGCGTGGAACACGAGACGCTTATCCGCAAACTTGAACACTACGGACTCACAACTAATGCCCTGAACCTTGTTATGTCCTATCTCAGTCAGAGAATCCAGAAAGTAGACATACATAGAGTGCAGTCATGTGGATCACCGGTGAAGCTTGGAGTACCACAGGGCTCTATTTTGGGTCCGTTTCTCTTCTTGGTGTACATAAATGACTTGCCCCAGCTGCTAGAACACAAATGTGACATAGTACTGTTCGCTGATGATACCTCTCTCATTTTTAAAGTCAACAGGCAACAGGAAGATCAAAGTCACATCAATGAGACTCTAAGAGATGTGCTGAAATGGTTTACTGCAAACAATTTACTATTGAATGCAGCTAAAACGAAATGTATAAAATTTTCGTTGCCTAATGTAAGACAGGTTGACACTACTATCAGATTAAATGGAGAGAAGCTGAACCTCGTGGATGAGACTGTTTTTCTCGGGCTTACCTTAGATCGCAATTTGCAATGGAGCCCACACCTATCTGGTCTTGCTGGTAGATTGAGCTCTGCCGCTTATGCTGTACGAAGAATCCGGCAATTCACCAATGTAGAAACGGCGCGGTTAGTTTACTTCAGTTATTTTCACAGCATTATGTCTTATGGCATCCTAATTTGGGGCAAGGCGGCCGACATAGAGACAATCTTTATCCTGCAGAAGAGGGCGGTCCGGTCTATTTACAATCTTGGCTCCCGAGATTCACTTAGAGAACGCTTTAAAGAAATCGACATCCTTACAGTAGCTTCTCAGTATATATATGATGTAATATTGTATACACACAAGAACATCAAATCTTTCAAGAAAGTGTCGGATGTGCATGGTTTCAACACTCGGAATAAGCATAAACTTGCCGTCCCTAAATTTCGTCTACGAAAAGTCAGTAAGTCTTTTTTGGGAAATTGCGTGAGGTTCTACAATAAAGTGCCTGTAGATGCATGGGAATTGCCTCACAATTCATTTAAAAGATACATAAAGACCGCTCTCTTGAAAAAAGCATACTACAAAGTGGATGAATACTTATGTGATGGCACCACCTGGCCAAGGCTGAAAACAGAAGATAATTAGGACATCAATGTGACTTGGCTGCGTCCCGAAGATATTCGTGTATGGTGTCCGGCTCTGTTGCCGTTGTCCGCTGCGTACTAATTGTAATACAATTGACAAAAATAATGTTTTATTTATTTGACATGATGACATGAAATGTATATTTCATCAATTTTTGTTATTTGACATTTGGAGACCATGTACATCTCCAGTTTATGTATATGTATTATTATACTTATTATTTGACCGTGGAGGCGTTTTACACCTCTGCTGATTTTAAATTTAGTTTAAATTGACCCTAGAGACTATACATCTGTAAGACATTTAGATTAAGTATTATATTATAGTATTAATTCTGGGACCCTATACATCCCTTTGTAATTTAAATTTTCACAGATATTTGACCTGGAGACCCTATACATCTCCTGCTCAATTAAAACGTGCCAGTAAAGTAAAGTGTTCTGGTTTTGCTGTTCTAATAATTACTTTTTACACTTGTTTCTAAAATGCGGTATTTTTTTTTTCTCTCTTAATCTTTTAATGACAGAGTGAGGTTTCTTTGTGTAGTTTGTCTGTGGTTGCGTATTGTAAGAGCTAATGTAACTTGTTTTTAGAAAAAATGACTTTGTGCCAAGTTTCTTACGGCGCATTCTTCTTGGCAATCATGGTCTTTCCGAAAGCGCTGGTAGACTAAAAAAAAATGACGTGTAAAAGAGCATTCAACTGCCTATTTGCTGAATAAAATTTCGAATTTTGAATTTTGAATTTTTGAAGCTGTAACCAGCTGTCATCAATCTATAGCAATTTTTTATTACTAACACACTAACTCCCTTAGCTTCCCATCCCATCCCTCGGGGAATTTAAAGCGCTCTGGAATAAATAATGAATATTTGTCTTGACTGGACATTGGCAAAGTGCCTCGCGGCAGGGCCATAATGCACAGAAAGAAAAAACTACATGTTAACAATAAACAACAAAATTGCATTAGACATAATGAAAACGGGATATTGACCGCGATTACCTTATAGGTATTAGTATCTACCCTAGTTTCGTCAGTTTGCCCGTGATCATGATGCATGCAACAGCATAGTGAAATAAACGGATCACTCACGTATGTCAGTCGAGTATAGCTCGTTTATTTCACTATGATTGAGTCTCGCGTTAGTTTTATGTTAAACATGCAACTGCATCGAAATATCGGGAGCTCATCAAACATATAAGGTAACCGCGGTCAATATCCCGTTTTTATTATGTATATTACTACAGTACTAATGTTTATTTGGCTGATTTACCACCTACCAGCTCTGCTAAACTGTTGTATTTAGAGATGTGAAAAAATCACGGCAGTATGCATACGTTAAAGTGAATTTAAAAGGAAAACTATCACACGTTTGTATTGTAAGTTATAACTTATAACAGGTTAAGGATTAAAAGCTGAACATTTGACCAACTTATAAAATATACTCAGGTAATTTAAGTAAAAAAAGCACCTATTAGATACGCAAGGACTTTTATCTACACACATATCATAAGTCCTCTATAATGCGTTCAGAAACCGTAGAAAATGACCAGCATTGCAGCACGACGACGCCTCCGCCGCCAACCACCACGACCAGCATGTCGTAATGACTTTTCGATATCGAATTAAATTTTTCGAATTTGACGACCAACGTAATTTACAATCATAGTGAAATAAAACGGGTCACTCACGTATATAAGTCGAGTTCAGTCCGACATGTATAATTAATAATGTGATATTGTTTTTTTTTTACAAAAAATAAAGCAGTTTACTAAACGTCAGCTCGGTATGTTTGTCTATGATTAAAAAAAAACCAGTCAAATTCGTGTCAGGTATGGGTATGATATATGCCTTCGGCTTCTGAACCCATCTTAGAGTACTTATAATATAATATGTGTGTAGATAAAGTAATGTATGCAACTCCACTTAATTAGGCCTTAAAACACTCATTATGTAGCAGTTGCATAAACTACTATTTCGTGACGGCCACGAAATCCTATCCTGGGCGTTTCCGACACGCTTTTATTCGGTTTTTTTAAAACTAAATGATCTAATGAAGATAGACGACATCTATCTCTAAATTCTACAAAATAAAATTACTACACTGAAATAACTTACATAACATTTCCCTTATAACCTTACAGACATACAATTATTATGTACTTATTAGGTATGTAACTATGTACAAAATACAACTCTACATCAGTATGTTTTGGTAAAATTTGATTTTGTTGGAAACACAATTGTAGATAATGTATTGGTTAATTTGCGGTTATTGGTGATTTTTTCGCATTTATTTATTTACGAAATCACTAAATTATGTTTCGTGCCGTTGCGAGTGGCGCTCAGCAATAAAGACCCGCTGCGCGCGCGCTCGGATTACAGAGCTCGCGCCGCGCAGGCGGTGGTCTCCCATGCGCGGGCGCACTCCGCACTACACCCGCGAGTAGTCCACAACAATGGGTGAACTTAGGACTCTAGATATACTTACTTAGGTACCTAATTACAATTTAAAACAGCGAAGAAATTGGTCACTGTATTTTCAAATTTCGTTATTTAATAAATGGCTATAACGATTTATGTGAGAATTTGCTAAGAGTATTTTGATTAAACTGGCTTTCGATAAAAAACATGTTCAAATCGCTTTGTTCGCTTTAGGAGCTTATTTCTGTCTTTGGTCCATCTCCATTCTTATTCGTTTCTATTATATCTATTCCTTTGAAATCCTTTTCACGTGTGGCCTTTTTTACATATTCACTCATGTTTTGTATAAGTACTGTATGTTTTGTATATGTACGTGTTTATTTATATAGTATATTTATTTGTAGTTATTAATTTAAATCAAATTGTTATGTCAATTTTACGTTTCTCTTTTCTTAATGAAATAAAAACGGATCACTCAAGTATATAAGTCGAGTTTAGCCCGACATGTTTCGGACTAATATGTAGTCCTCCCTCTGGGAGCGCACGACCCAGCGGCGGCGAGACGCACACTGCTCGCCGCGGCTCTGCTCATGTTAAAAGTTTCTCCTTTCTGTTAATTTCTGCAGCCAAAATTAGCCTCTTCATCTTGGTTTCTGTATTTTGGTTATCTGTAAGAGATCGCTTTTAAGCGATACGACCGCCTATTGTCTACCATACCTGTTTTTCTGTAGTCTCCTTGTACTGTTTTGTGGTTTTCAATAAATAATATTTGTATTGTATTGTATTGTATTTATTGGGTTCGATCCCCGGTCGGGGCAGATGTTCGTATGATGAATACGAATGTTTGTTCTCGGGTCTTGGATGTCTAATTATATGTAAGTATCTATTTAGCTATATTTAAGTACGATTATCCGTTGTCTAGTACCCATAGTACAGGCTTTGCCTAGTTTGGGACTAGGTCGATTGATGTCGATTGTCCCATGATATTTATTTATTATATATATATATTTTATACTACAATATAGGCAAACGAGC
Organism: Clepsis dumicolana; assembly: GCA_963691665.1. Lineage (NCBI taxonomy): Eukaryota > Metazoa > Arthropoda > Insecta > Lepidoptera > Tortricidae > Clepsis > Clepsis dumicolana. Next base: position 15,845,765 of record OY829510.1, read on the forward strand.
AAGTGGGTCACCTGATGGTATTTTCCATCTTCTTTGTAATGCTGAAAAAAAAAGTTCTTTTTTAACCCCCGACGGTAAAGAGGGGTGTTATAAGTTTGACCTTTGTATCTGTGTATCTGTCTGTGGCATCATAGCTCCTAAACGGATGAACCGATTTCGACGCGGTTTATTTTAATCGAAAGCTAGTTTAATCGAGATAGTTTTTAGCTAAATTTCATTGAAATCGGTTCCCCGTTTTTGAAATATTGAACTTTGAAGTGACTATGTCGGGGGCTTTTCAACTTTTCTAAGTTGGTTAGGTTATTTACAAGTGCACATAAAATATTTGTAACTGGCGGTCCGGTACCGGAGCGGGCCGGCCTAACGAGCCGCAGTCCGGGGTCCGATTAATTTGCGCGCGCATCGCTCTCGCGTCGCTCGCGCACCTCATACGGTCACTGTTAACTTGATAACAGTATTTTAGGACACATACGTTAATTATGTGTTGGATTATCGTTCTTACTGAGATCAATAGTCCAACACATAACCACCACATAAGAGGGTGGGTGGAACTACGGTACAACCACCCTCTGGATACCAAATGTCAGGGCGAACATTTCCGAAACGCATATGCTCATTTGCATCTATAAATCTCTCTAGCCTCGAATCGCGGCTCACTTTCGACCGGATGACAAGCGAGATGACAAGCTGTGAACCAATCACGACGCACTCCCCCGGCCCGCTCACCGCGGCTTTTTTCGTAATGACTTTCCAAGTAAATTATAGAAGATGCTGTGTCCAGAGGGTGGTTGGTCCGTGCGTGGAACACACGTTTACTGCTTCCAGCGGCATGTAGTGAGACTGCGGGTGTAATTACGAGCACAAGAGGCGTTTCATCTTAGCTCTCTAGGTTGGCAACGTATCTGCAAACCCCTGGGGTTGCGGGTAGTGGTGATCACTTACCATCAGCTCAGATCATACCCATTTGCTCACTTGCCTTCCTTGTCGTTAAAAAAAATGCTTGCTTATTGTCTATCTTGCTCGCTATCAGCATGGTTAAAGACATAATGAAAACGAGATATTGGGCGCAATTCAGTGCCCTTAGTGTAATCAAAAAGCACAAAATACGTCTCGATCGCGTTTGCGTTAAAGGGTCAAATAGTATGAGAATTGTTAAACGGGAACGCGATCGAAACGTACGTCTCGGCCTGGTCGGCGATTACACTAGGCGCTCTGAACAGCCAGATAGGGACGGCAGACATACCAAAGCATCTGTACAATTTTCCCGAATAAAAAGTATATTCTCAATATACAAACTATCTTCTTAGAAAATTTTCCCGAATAAAAAGTAGCTTGGGTTGTTCCTCAATATTCAAACTATCTTCTTACCAAATTTCGTCTAGATTGGTGCAGCGGTTTTCCCGTGAAGAGGTAACAAACAGACACACAGAGAGACAGAGAGACAGGGTTACTTTCGTATTTATAATATTAGTTAGGATAAAAAAAGTTATGAAGAAAACTTCGCTGGCTCGTCTAGTTATACTTAATGTATAAAAAAATTTACGATTCAGTGTCATTCACCAAGGCCTTCAGCTCACTAGAGCCACTATTTTATTATATTTCTGCCGCACACCGACAAGAAAAATAAACTCTGCCACAATAACAAAATGACAAATAACACCTCAAAATTCACCTTTCGCCGCTACAATTCGTGACTTCCGACAAACGCCGAAACGTCTAAAAAAAACCGGCCAAGTGCGAGTCGGACTCGCGCACGAGGGTTCCGCAGAAAGATTTTAACGCTTTTCCCCAGTGTTTTAAGAAGTCCAGTGTTAGCAGAACCCTGCTCCTAAGCGAAATGTACGCAGTGTGGGGTCAACTTATATTGGTATGCGAAATCTACAGACAGACATAAGATTTTGAGACTTTTCGGAGTGGTTATGCTATAAGAGCTACCTTCATACCAAATTTCAAGTTTCTAGGACAACTGGAAGTACCCTTTAGGTTTTCAAAGTACGGCAATTTGTATGGAAACGACCTTTTTAATGTCGGTATGTTTTGATTGAGTTGACTTAGAAGCTTGATGTTTTCACAGCTTTAAGGGACCGCAGGTTTGGGTATTTGATATTAATTTCAGCATCCTACCTCCACGCGTTCCAGAGAAAAAGGGTATTGACGGACAGACAGACAGACAGACAGACAGGCGGACAACAAAGTGATCCTATAAGGGTTCCGTTTTTTCCTTTTGAGGTACGGAACCCTACAAACGCGTCAAAGCCGAAAAAAGCGTCAAAGACCGCCAAATCTATCCGAACGTGTTATTGAAGCGTTCCGATTTACACAAAGCTCGTTCCCAGTAGTGCATTTATTGTATAATCCGGCTCGTTGAGGGTAAATCACGTTTCGGTTTACGTGAATTATTTTGGTTATAATATTGTCGGATCTTACTGCCGCTTTTAATGAGTCAAGCGTTCATTTTGGATGGGCTAGTGAGAAAGTTGTTGGCGAGTGAAGTGTATGTTTACGATGATTACGTATTAGTAAAATGCGGGTACCTACTTAAAAATAATGTAAAGTCTACAGGCACTTGTGCATCATATGGTACTACACAGAAAAGCTACAGAACAAAAAAAATGTTAAGAGAAACTGTAAAAGTTTTTCTTCATAGCATTTTTTTTCTGTGCATTGGTGTATTATTATAGTACTCTCAAGTTTTACAAAACTTGTCAATATTTAATTTATTTAGACTTGAGTATAATGACAATTAAAATGATCTGAAGTAACATAAAAATACAAGCAAAGCCGGAGTCTTGTCTTACATTTACGCGTAGTGCTTAAACTCTACTGGAAAATTCACAACGCTTACGCAAAATTCGTAAGAGTAAACTACGCAATACGCATAGGTAGAGTAACCATACAAAATAAACTTAAGAAGAGTCATCATACACATGTTTTCGGTCCTCTTCACACCGATGGTTAAAACCAAACTAAGCCTACAATATTAACACATGCTTCCGAAACATGGCTTACGAAGAAGCTCAAAATCACTCAGAGATCCGTGGACAAAGTGCGGAACGAATGCATCCGGAAACGCACTAAAGTAGCCGATACCTTGAGACGCATTGCACGACTGAAATGGAACTAGGCAGGGCATGTGGCACTCCGAGTGGACAACCGCTGGGCCCATAGAGTGCTGGTGTGGAGACCACGGACCACAAGAAGAAGTGTAGGCAGACCCCAGATGAGATGGTCTGATGACATAAAGAGTTACGCCGGACCGTACTGGCTCAGGAAGACGGAGAATAGGACGCAGTGGAGGAGATTAGGAGAGGGTTACATCCAGCAGTGGATAGAAAAAGCCTGAAAAAGAAGAGCAAGAAGTCTACAATTGGTAGTAAGCTCCGTCTGATGGAGATTTAGCCCATTCCTTAAGAGTATATCAAAACAAATAATGCGTATTAATGTGGCGATGTGTCCATATATTATCAGGAACACAAAAACGAATATAAGACACAAAGTGTACCGGTGGATGTTGCGTTCGTCCTAAGTCCATTCGATGCAAATTCTCACATCGGCCGTCTTGAGTTGCGGTTCACACCGAAAGAGATAGCGGGAGCGGGCTGTGAGAAGCAGTTAAAACTGGTTTGTGTGACAGTGGCAGCTTCGTTTTTATTAGTTTAACGGTAGCACAAGTGTGATATAAAATGATGTGGCAGGGGGAATAGAGAAAGTTCAATGTTGTTTTATAATTTAGCAAATGTAGTACAATGAGATAATGTCTAGAAACTTCCTTAGGAGCTGCAGCTCTCAACAGACAGCGGTGATTGGGTATCATGTGGTAGCCCGTAAGCTCGTTTGCCTCTTCATTTTGTTTTAAGAAATACACAGTTTCACTAATTAGGAGGCAAAATTAGTAACGTACGTAACTTAACTAGACACATAACGAGTAAAACAGAAAAACCTGCACAGAAAATTGCTGTTAACGGTAGGCGGCCTTATCCCTACAGTATGATCTTTACCAAAACGTAATTAAGAAAAAGAAGAGAACTGATGAAAATGCTTATAAAATACACATTTACATCGAAGACATAACGAAATATGTACCTAGATACATAAAAACATAGCCTCATGATCATGACTCATGATTCACAGAACAATAGATAGTGCTCCTTCAAGTAATTATGATTAGTTAAAATTCAGGAATGTTTTTACACGTCAATGTATTTATGACCTGGATCCAAGATTGATTTTCGTCTAACCTGCGGAAAAACTTTTTTCAATATACCGATACCAAATCGCAAGTCATCAGTCACTTGTGCTGTGAAGTAAAGAATCCATGGAATGCAACGTTCGCTTCTACGGTGTACGACCCGTCTTTAAATAGCTATGTAAGCCAATGAAGGATTATGGCTGCAGTGAGGACGTGACAACTATTCTATTACTCGGTATAAGTACCTATTCATAAGGTATTAAGCACGTGAGCTGCGACAAATGTGTGAGATGTGAAACGTATATCGACGTTACTTTGACTCAACCTCGTATACAAACTTTGTCAAAATTGGAATAACCACTTTAGGTTCTCCGTCTAGAGTCAGTTGTCAGAGTCGGTTGTCAGAGTACCGTCGATATTATTCTAGAAGTCTGATGCTGGGTATTTCATTAGGAAAAAAAACGTTTGCCAAACTGCTGCCTTATTTCTATCTTGCTCGGAATCACAATCGCGTTTATTTTGTACGGGCTGACAATTGGTATCGGAAAGAGCTAGCTGTCACAGTCGTACAGAATTGATATTTCAATCCGATGTCAAAATTGTTAAGCAACAACGCTGCTGACTCATTCCCCAAATGTTTCATTTCTTCAAAATGCCTTTTTTCCGAAACTGTAAATAAGTATTTCAGAATTTATTTCAATGCCATCTCGTAGAACCCTATAGATTATGTTCGGTTTGTTTTATAAAAATCTGAATCTGTCACGAATTTGATTGTAAAAAAAAACCACATGATTAATTATACATGTCGGACTGGACTCGACTTATATACGTGAGTGATCCGTTCTATTTCACTATGATTGATAAATTACGTTGGTTGTCAAATTGAAAAAATCTAATTCGATGTCGTAATGACTATTACTTTACTGCTGGACCTGCAGGGCGGGCGGAGGCGACGATCGATATACTGCAATGCTGGTCATTTTCTACGGTTTCTGAACGCATTATAGAGGACTTATGATATGTGTGTAACTTTTTTTATGAAACAAGGGTAACCAGATGCTGTGAAATTTCTTGAAACTTGAAGTTTCATAATTATACATGGATAATGGACATAGATGCAGAGGTAGACTCAAGAGAAGACGGCGAGACGACTTGGAAACAATTTAAACAGATGGCGTTGCAGGGACGAGAGCCAGAAGGATTGGGTAGCCTTTGCCCAAGACTGGGTTGTGATCCACCGCGATTCCGCGATCTTTACCAGGTCGTCGCTCCATCTTGTTGGAGGACTTAGACTTGCTCAATTTCAAATCTAAGCGACATAAAAACACCTAGCATTATCTAGACTCATTAGATACCTTATCATCGCGATCTTCACACTTGTTAAGTATAACAATAATTACAAAAACTGGGTGCAAAAAGTCGGGGACGCAAATAAATGTGAAGGTAGCGATGAATTAATTACAGAGTAGTTCCCACGCCGCGCGGGGGCTAGCGGGGCGTCGACAGTTTCCAATGTTTCGAAACGTCTCGTTTGCGTTCGATGGGCGAATCGGCAGCGCCACTAGCGGCACGTATCGACAACAAACAATTCTCGTACTATTTGACACTTTAACGCAAACGCGGCGTTTTTTTGCGCCGTTGATTACACAAGACGCTCAGTGCCCTTAGTGTAATCAAAAAACACAAAATTTGTTAAACGCGAACGCGGTCGAGACGTATTTTGTGCTTTTTGATTACACTAAGGGCTCAGATCGAAAATGGTAGTCGTGTTTTCGACGAGCTTTTGATTGCGAATAATCTTAATAAGTTATTAGCCGACCCAGCGAACTTCGTACAGCTATAGATAGGCAACAGAAAATTGACGGTTATATCTCTGTTAATTACATGAAAGTGTTAGTTTCTTTGCTTATCACTTATTTGGGGACATTTCTGTTGATAAACTTCTTATTTATTTATTTACTAGCTGTTGCCCGCGACTTCGTCCGTGTAGATTTCGATTATCGCTATCCCGCGGGAACTATAACATTTTCTTGAATGAAAAGTGGTTTATATTATTCCTCAATATTCAAACTATCTTCTTACCAAATTTCATCTAGATTGGTGCAGCGGTTTTCCCGTGAAGAGGTAACAAACAGACAGACAGAGGGACAGAGAGACAGTTACTTTCTCATTTATAATATTAGTTAGGAAGTTCGGATAAATAATTAGAGTTATTATATGGTATACACTCAGTAAAAATTGTTCACATTTTTTAGGGTTCTGTACCTTCACGAAAAACAAAACCCTTATAGGATCACTTCATTTTCCGTATATCTGTCCTTCTGTCAATTTTAAGTAAGCAAAAAAAAACCTATATAGGTACTTTCCATTGAAATAGAATCATGACACGAAGCAAGTTTCTCAACACAAGCCAAGGAAAAATCTTAAAAACGCTGTATATAGAACCCTCGGTGCGCGAGCTGGACTCGCACTAACCCAGTTTTTTTATTTACCTTAGTGAAGAAAAGCGACCTTCGAAATAGGAGAAAGTCCTCAATTACTCGCTATGCCTGCCGCTAAGCAGCAGTGCTCGCGCTGTTGTGTTCCGATGTGGAAAGTAAGACAGCCGGTGTAATTACTGGTTGGGGTTACGGATGAGGGATGTTGTTGGCAATGCTTATGTTTGGGTGGGTACTGTTTGAGTGAGCTGTATATTTGGAGTACGTAGTGTGTTAGCGTGGGCTTGCAACGCTGTGTGTCGTGCGGCTCTGTATCGCATGCCAACCAGGATCCACATAATATCAGCGTCGAGCCACCTTTGGTGACCCGACGAATGCTGAGTGGATTCCTTTTTCGCAACTAAGTACTTATATTTAATTTAATTTTAAGTTAACTGTATACTGTTTTGTTGTTGCGAAATAAAGATTTATTATTATTATTATAATTACAGGCACAAGAGGCATTTCATCTTAGCTCTTTAGATTTGTAACGCATCTGCAAACCCTCTGGTTTTGCCGGTGTCTATGGGCAGTGGTGATCATGATCACTTACCATCAAGTGACTCACTTGCACGTTTCGTTTGCCTTCCTTTTCGTATAAAAAAAGCGCTTGAATTAAAACAGTCGCTTTCGCCAACCCCGTTTAGCCACCGAGTAGCGTACGCACACTTGCGCGAATTTCGTGCCCGAGCGACACCGGACAATGGATCTGGGTGGTCGCTGGTCATTTCAGACTTTGCCTAAATTGGTCGTTTTACGATCACCTCTTGGGTGTGTGAGGGGTATTTAATGGATTTTTCTCACTTTTATTTTGTTACTTAATTATCGATTTTCAACCCCCGACAAAAAAGAGGGGTGTTGTAAGTTTGACATGTGTATCTGTTTGTCTGTGTATTCGTGTATCTGTCTGTGGCATCATAGCTCCCAAACGGGTGACCCGATTTCGAAGCGGTTTTTTTCAGTCGAAAACTATTTTAATCGAGATGATTCTTAGCTAAGTTTCATTAAAATCGGTTAACCCGTTTTTGAAATATTGAACTTTGAAATGACAATGTCGGGGGTTTTTTAACTTTTTGGAGTTGGTTAGGTTATTATTCTAACCTACATTGACATCAAAATTAAAATTAAAATTTTTGTTTAGTAAGTAGGCAAAAAATAAATGAAGGTGATATTTTTCGTATCTATCACATTTTTGACGTAAATTGCTTATTTGTTATATGGCAACAAAATTGCATGAGAAATTTTAGTTCCACTTTCCTCCGTTTTCTACTCTTTTTTGCCAACCTAGTAAGCATAGAGACAGGATTATACCAGTAAATGATCTTTTACATGTAATTTTTTTGACTCTACCAGCGCTTTCAGAAAGACCATGATTACATTATCATGATACTCGGGACTTAATCGCGTAAAAAATACATGTTTAAATTTGAATTAAAAAAAATTGACCCATTTATCCCTTTGAGACCATGGACGCAACGTCGCGTCCGAAACGTCGCGGCATTTAAATTCAATTTTAAATATACATTTTTTACGCGATCAAGTCCCGAGTATCATGATAATGTGTGAAAATCGCGAAAGTTTAAATCAATACAAGACCATGATTGCGAAGAGGAACGCGCCTCAAGAAACTTGGCTAAGTTTTTTTTCTAAATACAAGTTACAATTGCTCTTATAAATACATAACCGCAAATGAAGAAGATATATGAAACAAAACTCACTAAAGCATTAGAGAAAAATATATTATACTAGCTGTTGCCCGCAACTTCGTCCGCCTAGATTTCGGCTATCGCTATCCCGCGGGAACTACACAATTTTCCGAATAAAAAGTAGCCTATGTTATTCCTAAATATTCAAACTATCTTCTTACCAAATATCATCTAGATTGGTGCAGCGATTTTTCCGTGAAGAGGTAACAAACAGACAGACAGAGAGACAGAGGGACAGAGAGACAGAGTTACTTTCGCATTTATAATATTAGTTAAGATTAAGATAGTTAAGATTAATATTACAGCATGAAACCTGTAGAGTGGGAAAACTACACACGCCTGGCGAAGCAATTCAATGGTGTGTGTGAAGTTCCCAATAAGCACTGGGCCCGCGTGGGAACTATAGCCCAAGCCTCATTGTGAGGCCTGTGCCGAGCAATGGGACGTAAATAGGCTGATGATGATGTTGATGATATTACAGTACTTACTATGGAACAAGTAAAACTGTTATAGGGTGATGAAGTAGATTCTTAGTCGACTTCGAACTGATCGTATTTTGTCTCTTTCTGTTCGCGGTATTGCTAATTAAGATTTTTCTATTGATTATTTTCAATTGTTTGTTATGAAATTAGACCAATATTATAATTTAAAATTTATATTCATGACATTGACTAACATGCCGCGAACATCCATTTTTTATTTTTATTATTGCATGTAATAATCGAATGAGACATTTGTACGCCATATTATGGTAAAATAAATAAAGGAAATGATTTTGGTATTGTAACACCTGTTTATTCAAATAAATAATTGATTGATTGCTTATGAATGTTTAGTTCTTTACCGATCCTTATAATCAATATCTAATTTTCAGTAGAAATAGTCATTCCGAATATATTCTTGTTATGTAAACAAATTAACTTTAAATAAATAGGTAAAGGTTATTTGTATTGAACTGTATATTTAACGTAAAGTACAGATACTAAATAAATAATAATAAATAAATAAATAATAAATATCACGGGACAAATTGACACCAATTGACCTAGTCCCAAACTAGGCAAAGCCTGTACTATGGGTACTAGACAACGGATAAACATACTTATATAGATAAATACATACTTATAAACATATTAAACATCCAAGACCCGAGAACAAACATTCATATTCATCATACAAACATCTGCCCCGACCGGGACTTCATTTGGGATTAGTAGACAAAGTCGTTGCAAAATTATAATGTACCGTTAATTAATTCCCTTAAAATTAACTGTTTACTCAAAATGTTACCGTCTCATTAAGAGACAATTAAGTTAAGGTAAGAATACCTTTTTGATTTTTGTTATTTATTTATATACGACCGAATAGCCTAGTGGTTAGAGACTCTGACTATGAATCTTGAGGTCACGGGTTCGAATCCCGGTCGGGGCAGATGTTTGTATGATGAATACAAATATATGTTCTCGGGTCATGGATCTTTAATATGATATGATATTTATCTATATAAGTATGTTTATGCGTTGTCTAGTACCCATAGTACAGGCTTTGCCTAGTTTGGGACTAGGTCTATACGTGTCAATTTGTCCCATGATATTTATTATTTATTATATTATACGTTAAGGAACGAGCAAGTGGTCACCTGATGGTAAGTGATAATCACTGCCCATAGACACCCACTACCCCGGAGGGATTGCAGATGCTTTGCCAACCTAGAAGGATACGATGTAATACCTCTTATGTCCGTGATTTCCTGGGCTGTATTACTCTATACCGGAACACAACAGTGCAAGCATTGCTCTTTTTTCTGATGTCCTGTCAATCGCCCGAAGGTTAACTGGTAGAGATCCCTTTAAGGGATAAGTTCGCCTTTGTACATTTGCTTTTGTTCTGTTATCTGTATCTTTTTGTTTTATGTGCAATAAAGAGATATACATACATACATACATTTTGTAATAATCCTGAACAATCGACAGTTTCAGAGAAAAAAAGAGTTATGACTAGTGATAAATTATGACAAGAATTACATTAAGACTTTCAACGGTATGGGAGAATACATAGACCCTAAAAAAATACACACTCTAGCTAGAGCAATTAATACTTCTACGACGATATTCTTACGACCTCGGATCACCATAACGGTTCCAAAATGGCTGCCACTGGAAGCATTAGCACTATCGATATATAGCTGTAGGCCGACTACGAATTCAAATTCTGCGTAACGTTACTATCGTATCGAAATCGAGAAACCTCATACTAAATTTTAGTTCCAAATACGCTCTCGAGCGGGCGCTATTCCAAACGTCAGCGCCATCTAGTAATCGAAAATAAAAACTAAAATCTGTTCCAAATCGCGCTGACGAAGTTTCTAAAGACGGTTGCGTAAGTACAACTTGCAACTCTATTCCTTCGGTCATACAAACTCGATTACGTTACGCAGGATTCGAATATTCGTACTCGGGTCTCTGTAGTTGGGAAGTTAGTCGCCTATTGTGAGAGCCCTCAGCTACCTCCGTCTACGGATAATAAACGGAATCGTTAAGACTCGTCTCACAGGCGCCACGGCGCCGGGGTGGCTGCGCGGGCTCAGTCAGGGGTTTAAACATCTATCCAGACTGTAACTTTACAACATCTATCCAGACTGTAACTCTACAACATCTATCCAGACTGTAACTCTACAACTAACAAAGTACAGGAGCAATAAAAAGAGGATATTCAAAATTCAAATTCAAAATTTTATTCACTTTACTGGCACGTCTTAATTGAGCAGGAGATGTATAGGGTCTCCAGGTCTCTGTGACTATTTGAATTGCAAAGGGATGTATAGGGTCCCAGAATTAATACTATAATACTTAATCTAAACGGCTTAGAGATATATAGTCTCTAGGGTCAATTTAAACTAAATTTAAAATCAGCAGAGGTGTAAAACGCCTCCACGGTCTAATAATAAGTATAATAATATATAAAATAGATACAGAAAGCTATCGTTCGTATTTCCTTCCAGAACTGCAGGGCTAGCACAACTGGCCGCGTCTTTGTTTGTCGCGCGAGATTATATTACCCGTCCCGTTGCATTCTGAGTAACAGAAAAGGACGGGCAGTTGTTCTCGCGCGAGATAGAAGCCGCACTGTGAGTAGTGCTAGACCTACTGGTGGCTTCCCCTCTGCTTGCTTCTATTAATGCGCCGGATAACCTACCCAACTTAGAAAAGTTGAAAAACCCCCGACATTGTCATTTCAAAGTTCAATATTTCAAAAACGGGTGAACCGATTTTTTTTTTATACAACGAGGAAGGCAAGCGAGCAAGTGGGTCACCTGATGGTAAGTGATCACCACTGCCCATAGACACCCGCAACTCCGGAGGGTTTGCAGATGCGTTGCCAACCTAGAGGACTAAGATGAAATGCCTCTTGTGCCCGTAATTACACCGGCTGTCTTACTCTCCACACCGGAACACAACAGTGCAAGCACTGCTGCTTAGCGGCAGGATTAGCAAGTAAGATGGTGGTAGTGATCCGGACGGACCTCGCACAAGGTCCTACCAATGATGAATGAAATAGAATGAAACGATTTAATGAAATTTAGCTAAGCACCATCTCGATTATACTAGCTTTCGAAGCAAACTGCATCGAAATCGTCCATCCGCTTTGGGGGCTATGATGCCACAAACAGATTATACAGATACACAGGTCAAACTTATAACATCCCTTCTTTTTCGTTGGGAGTTAAATAGCAAATTGACATTAAAACAAAATATGCTGCCTTCATTTATTCGCGGTTAATTAATTAGGCATATTAGACATAATCGAAATACAGGGAGCTCATTGAACCTAGTAAGGTACTTGTAATACTTTAGAAATACTCACTGAAACCCTGAAACATAAATACACAGAGAAAAATCTGAAAAATAATGCTATGCCGCGACGCGTGCTATCGCCTCTAGGTACACTACGGCTAGCATAGGGAAGCACGATGAATTTAAATAAATATCATGGGACAATTTACACCAATTGACCTAGTCCCAAACTAGGCGAAGCCTGTACTATGGGTACTAGACAACGGATTAACATACTTATATAGATAAGTACATACTTATATACACATTAAACATCCAAGACCCGAGAACAAACATTTGTATTCATCATACAAACATCTGCCCCGACCGGGGATCGAACCCGGGACCTCAAGCTTCATAGTCAGGGTATCTAACCACTAGGCTATCCGGTCGTCAAATAAATAAATACCGAATTTGAATGAATAGTATATGAAACGTTGGTCGTGAAACGAACTTTTGTTAAACAAGTTTCGGTAAAACATTAGTGAACCAAATAAATATCATGGGACAATTGACACCAATTTATTGAGCTTGTCCCAAACTAGGCAAAGCCTGTGCTATGGGTACTAGATAACGGATAAACGTACTTATGAAGATAAACATACTTAAATACAAATTAAACATCCAAGACCCGAGAACAAACATTTGTATTCATCATACAAACATCTGCCCCGACCGGGGATCGAACCCGGGACCTCAAGCTTCATAGTCAGGGTCCCTAACCACTAAGCTATCCGGTCGTCAAATCTCTGAGGGTCGAGCACGACTTTACGAATCCTGCGTAACGTTACGGTTATCGTATCGAGAACGAGAAACCTCATACTAAATTTTAGTTCCAAATACGCTCACGGGCGGGCGCTGTTCCAAACGTCATACAAACTCGACAACGTTTACTATTCGATTTTACGTGACGCAGCATTCGTTAAGTCGTGCTCGACCGTTCGTTTATAACTTTTGGCATTGACTAGCGCCATCGATGTGATTAATTCACAAACCCCACGTTCGTAGGTAATCGCGGTCAATAACCCGTTCGAAATGTCTAATAAAATTGCCTTATAGAAATCTCGTCTGACTAAATAACAACACCCTTCTCTTTGCGTTGGGGGTTAAACCCTTTCCCCCAGACACTTTGTAAACTAAATCAACGTCTAAATATACCCTTTCCCATCGACAATTAAGACATGAAACCAGACTGCAATAAATATGGCGGTTCGCACGCTTGACGTGCGCGGGGGTGATGCGCAGTAAAGATACCGGACGGGTGAGCCGTGACCGTGTGACGAGACAAGAAGAAAGCTACCTAGATCTACATTACAAGCTTTTTTTAACTCATCATCCGTCTTTCTACGTGCTGTTGAGCACAGGCCTCCTCTCAGAATGAGAGGGCTTGGGGCTACAGTTCCCGCGTGGGTCCAGTGCGGATTAGGAACTTTACACACACCATTGAATTGCTTCGCAGGAGTGTGCAGGTGTCCTCGCGATGTTTTCCTTCACCGAAACACTCATGATAAGTTACACATGTAATTTATCACGTGTGATTGAGTCTCGCGGTAGTTTCATGTTAAAAACTTTGTAATTTGTTTTAGTTAATGCCTGAGGCTCCTCCCCTCACTTTCTCAGTGTGTTCCGGTGGGTGCGCAGGCGCGCTATCGCCGCAATTAGGTCTGTCTGGGGCCGTCAAGCGTGGCCGTTGGGGGCGTGGAAGCTTTGATTCGGAGCAAGGACGACAGAACCAAAACCTTAACTTAGATACAGAGACAAGTAATAAAGACTGCCAATCCTCATACTAACTTGCGTAGCTCCGAAATATAAGGTTCACTAGATGGCGTTGTTTAGCATGCGTGGGAGTAATACTCCGGCTAAACAACGCCATCTAGTGAACCTTAATATTTCGGAGCTACGCAACTTAGTATGGAGATTGGCAGTCTTTTTAACTCTCGACGAAAAAGAGGGGTGTTATAAGTTTGACATGTGTATCTGTGTATCTGTCTGTGGCATCATAGCTCCCAAACGGGTGCACCGATATCGATGCGGTTTTTTTTTAATCAAAAGCTAGCTTAATCGAGATGGTTCTTAGCTAAGTTTCATTAAAATCGGTTCATTATGACTTGTCTCTGCTTAGAAAAGTTGAAAAACCCAAGACATTTCATCTCATTTAAAAGTTCTATATGAAACATTCAAAAACCGGTGAACATGTTTTAATGAAAGTTAGCTAAAAACCATCTCGATAAAACTAGCTTTCGAGAGTTCGACGATAGCGCACACATAGATCACGCACACAATTACTCGTGTAATTTTTACACACTGTGGATGAGTTTCCGTAATTACAAAAAAACCGGACAAGTACGCACGAGGGTTCCGTACAAAGATATTAACGCTTTTCCCTCAGTGTTTTAAGTTGTCCAGTGTTAGCAGAGCCCTGCTCCTAAGCAAAATGTACGCAGTGTGGGGTCATCTTATATTGGTCTGTGAAATCTTAGACAGATATAAAAATTTAAGATTCGAATCCTGCGTAACAGAACGTTATAGTATCGAAATCGAGAAAGTTCATACTACATTTTAGTTCCAAATACCCTCACGGGCGGGCGCTGTTCCAAACGTCATACAAATTTCTCGATAACGTAGTAACGTTACGCAGGATTCGAATATTCGTAGTCGGGAATCCGCCCCCCGACTACGAAGTGCAAAATTCGAGCTTCGTATCGTGCCGTCCCTCTCAAGCTAGTATTATTTAACACGAGAGTGAGCGGGACGATACGATACGAACTTCGATTTTCAAATTTCGTAGTATGGGGGCTGTGACTGCGACGCCCGACAGTTACAGTTAGGCACGGACAGACAAAGGTTTTAGGGGTCAAGGCCAGACTTATCGTTAAAAAAGTGTTTGCCGTTAATTAAGTGTGTCACTAAATTATTGTAACGGGCAGACGCCGTTCTGGGAATATATTTAATTGTCAGTTCAGCGCTACCGTTGTAAATCTTAGCAAGTCTACTTTTTGCATGCATGGTTAAGGTGTAGTTAGAGCGGCAGTGCCCTAAGCACGACATGTCGAATCATGCGTCACGTAAAATCGAATAGTAAACTATAACGAGTTTGTATGACGTTTGGAACAGCGCCCGCCCGTGAGCGTATTTGGAACTAAAATTTAGTATGAGATTTCTCGATCTCGATACGATAACCGTAACGTAACGCAGGATGCGACAAGTCGTGCTTAGGGCACTGGTATGATTTTTGACACGAGAAAACGTCTCGATCGCGTTCACGTTTGCGTCTGAATTAGGTACTATGGGAGAATTTGCAGCAGCAACGTTTGCAGTGGCGCGTATGGACAACAAACAATTGACAACATTTCATATTTTTGAGACTATAATTTGAATAATTGTTTGTATTCTACTTTGAAAGAGGAGCATACCTACGGTTTTAAATTTTCATTAGGGTTTGTAATTAATTTATTATTAATTTATTAAAAGGTACTTATTCCAAAAGGACGTAACTCCGAAACTACGCTAGGATGGATCCATTGCCTTTGTCTTGTCACGATCAAAAAACAAAGCCAAGATGTTAAATTTATCTGACACTGTCAAACCTACGTGTGATTGTTGCTTATTTTTTTTTCGTGAAAAAGGCAAAAGTATTACACCCATTCTTGCGTAGTTTTGGTAGAATTGGTAATTTTATTTTATTCTCTTGTGTTTAAAAAAATAAGCAATATTAAATTTTTATAAACATAGTGGTGTGTTCAGGAGGCAAAGCCCTTTCGATACCTATATTAATTTCTAGGTGTCAAAAATATGAAATGTTGTCAATTCTTATACTATTTGACACTTTATCGCGTTCGAGACGTATCGGCTGTCGATTACACGAGACTCTGAGCGTCTAGTGTAATCAATGACCAAAAAACGTCTGGACAGCGTTCGTGTTTACGCCCTGCATTACTATGGGCAAATTGGTAGTGTCTCTAGTGGCACGTATCGACAAAAAAAAATCTCATACTATTTGACGCCCGTAACGCAAACGCTTTCGAGACGTATCACGTCGTGACAAACGTTTCGATCGCATTCGCGTTAACTTCTCTTAATAGTACAAGAATTGTTAGTTGTCGATAGCAATTCAGACGCGCGAATGCGATCGGGACGTTCTATGTGACCCTTGCTTACAGCTCTGAGGGTCGAGCACGACTTGTCGAATCCTACGTAACTTTACAGTTATCGTATCGAGATCGAAAAACCTCATACTAAATTTTAGTTCCAAATACGCTCACGGGCGGGCGCTGTTCCAAAGGTCATACAAACTCAACAACGTTTACTATTCGATTTTACGTTACGCAGCATTCGGAAAGACGTGCTTGTGACCCTCTGCGCGGGCTGCGGCTAAATTGTTCTATCCCTTAACGAGATCCAGTTGGATTCATTTGCAAGCGGCAGCGTAGCAAAAGACCCTAAACCCAAAAGGTGGGCAAAATAAAAATTAAAAAATATAAATAAAGGAAACATTTGGCGGACAATGGCGTCTCAGAGCGCCACCGACGCGTCAGGCTGTCACCTCACTTAAGTCTTTTTTTGGTGCCTTTAAAAGGTTATTCATGCTTTTGGGAACACTTTCGGCGAGTTAAAGGATACTGTCAAGATGTATCGATTTATCTACTTGATAGGTACTCGTAGTTTATATTATAACTGAGTCTTTTATCATTTGATGTAAGCATAATCATCAGGTTGACCTTCGTATTAAAAAGTAGAAAAAAATACATGTGACTCAATTCCTGTGGCTTGAACTATGTCCTATCGCTGAACACCAGTTGTTTTTCTTAACTTCTAAGGTTGCAATCTAAAATCTGTCAACCGTTTGCATATGAAGAGTACTTACACAAAAAGCACACGTCTAGCAACTTTGTGAGTTATCGCGATTTGAAAGTTCATCTTTTTATAAAGTGATAAAAAAGACAATTTACATAAATATTGGTATCTTTAACTGAGTGGTAACTTATAGTCTATTGAGTGCTCTACATTTTGAGATTAACATCGAGTAAAAAAAAACATGTACTTTCCGTGTACCCTTCATATACCCTATACATATATAGCACCGATATATAAACTTAGGTATAGTGTTAACGTCAAAATCCTGGTTGGGTGAGAAATTCGTTTGAACTTTTTCTAAAGTTATGACCACATGATTGCAATTTACGAGGGGAAAATTGGAGCATTTTTAGCTCATTTACTAAACCCAATTTGTTTTTGAACACAACTACACAACTACTGTATAATAATTGCCAATATTACTCATTATAAAATGATAATAATTGCTTAATTATGATTCATTGACGAAACTCAAGTGCATATAACATAATATTATTATTGTAGTAAAAGTAATAACAATTACGTACCTATTTAATTTACCTTCTACTAACGCAAAATATCATCTGCTCCACTAACTGCTCATCATCATCATGTCAGCCGAAAGACGTCCACTGATTTTTCTGATCTAATTGCTTCATCAGCTAGAATTTACCAAAAAACCTAGTCAAGCGTGATTCCAACTCTCACGGGTTCTACATCTGTGATTTTTTTTTTCCCGTACTTACTATACTTCGTGCCAAATTCCATGATTCTATTTCAATGGGAAGCACCATACAGACAGACAGACTGATAACGAAGTGATCCTATAAGGGTTCTCTACAGATACGGAACCCTAAAATTAAAAATAAACTTTAAATTATCCAAAAACACCCACCGCGCTACCTTGACCCACCACGCAGATCCAAATTTAATTGCATTTTTTCTTACGCGTATATTATTAAAATATTTCAAGACTACCGCCATTTTGGCAGAATAATTTATGGATTCAGCCGCTATCTGCGCGCAGGCAATCAGACGAATATCGGGAATGATCGATAAAAATCTACCTAAAATATTGGCCGCCCCTAAGATAAAGATTTTGAGTAGTGTGAGCCATAAATTTTCGTCAGCTTTTAATTAACCGAGCAATCGAAGTGAGAGTAGCGTTTTTGCTTCAGTGCCCTTAAGTGTAATCAAAAAGTACAAAGTACGTCTCGATTGTCAAATAGTATGAGAATTGTTAAACGCGAACGCGATCGAGACGTCCTGTGTGGGGTCCATTTGTTTAGACGAAAATTTTTAGTCATAATGTAATGTTTGTCATAATCCATCACTAGTCGTAACTCTCTTTTTCTCTGAAATCGTAAAAAATCCAGATTTTTTTTATTGATCATCCTGTAGAACTCTATAGGTTGGGGTAGGTTAACTTTATAATAATCCTGAAACTATTCAGAGAGAAAAAAGAGTTATGACTAGTGATAAATTATGACAAGCATTACATTAGGACTTTCGACTGTATGGGAGAAAATATAGACCCATTTCTTGGCTTGGTCGGCGATTACACTCTAGGCGTTCAGCTTTGACAAAAAAAAAATCTTATGTCTGTCCCGCTGTCCGTCTGTCCAGCTGTTCTCCTGTACAGGTCGCATTTCTTAACCGATTCTCGTGAAATTTTTGAGCAAGGTTCACGAAATAAATTGTTTTTTTTTTGTCGAATCGTGTTTTAGAAATTTTAGTAAAGAAACAAAAAAAAACCTGATCTTCTTAAAAATTTGTCATTAAATAAGTAAACACTTTATTGTACAAAAAACAGGACAAAAATACAAGTTACGAAAATCAAATTTGAGTGCAAAGGCGGACTAAGTTCGATAATTTCAATAAATGTTTTTTGTATTAACTTTAATAGATGTATTTTGATATTTTAAGACTGTTATACTTTGTAATAAAACTAATATCCACGGTAAAAATTAATGAACTTAACTTACGTACATATTATGTACGTACATATATTCGAGTTATGACTTTGTTGTATGTGCAAAAAAATAACTTATTTCCTTATAGTTTTTTTTATACGATGAGGAAGGCAAACGAGCAGTGGGTCACCTGATGGTAAGTGATCACCACTGCCCATGGACACCCGCAACCCCGGAGGGGTTCGCAGATGCGTTGCCGACCTAGAGAGCTAAGATGAAATGCCTCTTGTGCCCGTAATTACACCGGCTGTCTTACTCTCCATACCGGAACACAACAGTGCAGGCACTGCTGCTTAGCGGCAGGATTAGCGAGTAAGGTGGTGGTAGCGATCCGGACGGACCTCGCACAATGTCCTACCACCCGCGAATAATGACTGTACAAAAGCAAAAATTGTTTGCCTTTGAGGAAAGCTTTTGAGCGTTTAGCATAGCTACCACTGAGCTCAACCCTTGCTGCGCCCGAGGCGTGCGCGCAGGCACTCATCGGATTTATGAAAACGACGTCCACGTCCGTCATTAGCTAACGGAACAAGCACAGGCTGCGTATACGCATTTAATATCAAACTCAAACTCATTCATTGACATAATAAAACCGCCTTCAAAAAAAAACCTTACAAAAAAACACAAGACGATGTTTTTTTCTAAGGTTTTTTTTAAGGCAGTTTTACTTTTTTGTTAAAAGATTTTATTTCACAATTTCATGTTGATTTAACATTTTTCACAATTATCCTCCAACTCCTAACCGTTAAGGAGTTGTGCCTTCCATCATCAGCTCATCAACATAAGATGATGACTACCAGACGCAAATACTTGAATAGCCTTATAAAATATATGAAATGAAACACATAATACGTGCCTATAAAATTTGAGGGTTGCCCTCGATTTCCCTGGGATCCCATCATCAGATCATGACTTACTGACAATGGGACCACCTCAGGAGTATACCCTTTCGAATAAAAAAATAAATAAAAATCGGTCTACAATTGATGGAATAATCGATGTACGTACATATATACATAAAAAAAAACATAAACACAGTGGAACGTAGAACCTCCTCCTTTTTTCAAGTCGGTTAAAAACACACTACATCACAAACACATTTGTTATTTACTGAACACAAGAAAAATAAAACAAAAGGTAAAAAACATGATATATATGTTTATAAACGAGGAGAGAAAATTTAGAGGCATTTCATTTGCCTGTATAGTAGAGTCGGTGGCCTAACATTAAGCATCCAATTTTATGTCCAGTTAGTATGGAAAAGTGGATACTTATAAATGTTAGGGAACCGACCCTACTTATTCACACATATTGCAATGTCCAAAAGAATAGTTAATACTACCATAAGGGTGTGTCCGACGGGCAGACTTTACTGCTTGGCTTGCCTGGTAGAGACCACTCCGTAGCTATAAGGACCCCCATTTTGCTATCTTGTAGTTTCTTTGTGCATTTTTTCTTTTTTTTGTATTATCGTTTCAAAATGGCGGGCTTTCTGAGAGGGCAGCCAGGCGCGCGGTATTCTTCGCCGCGGCAAAGCTCGTTAGTCAATCACAATCTTGTGAAATTTTTCGGCCTGCAAAGTGATCGTCTTTTGTTTCAAAGCCAGTTTGTAACACAGCACCACGGCTTTCAGTAATAAAAAAAAAAGATTTGCAGGCCTAGACCTAGGCTTGAAATTTGGTAGACATAATTGTACTCTGAGTATCCGAGAGGTGCACTAGGAAGCGATTTTTCGCAATTCCCACGGGATAGCGAACTAGCAGATTTCGTAATACGCATTTCACGGGGGCAAGCCGCGGGGCTTGAGCTATTTAGTTCATAAATATGGACCTCCGCAAAGTAACGCCTGATTCAATAAATTACTTAAAGTGTTTCCAGCACTGGGCGTCCATATTGTTCGTGCTAGAAAAACCTAGGGTAAACAAGGCCGCATAGTGCTAGCTATTGTATTGTAAAATTGGAGGGAGTGAGAGGCTACGTCACGTCGCGTCGTGGCCAGAGGTGAGAGTACTCGGATCACTTTGTTAGACGTAATACTGGTGGAACTCATGGCCAAGTCACTATAAATTCGACGACTGTAACCTAGTGTGAATTTTGTTCTTTTTTTTTCTTCGGGGCTGGTTCCAAATAAAATCCACTTTTTGCACACTTTAAACTGATATATTATCAATTAGAAAATATAAACTAGGGCGCGAGGCCGCAGCGACGCTAGTGATTTGAAAGCCGGTGAGAGAGAGAGAGAGAATAGTTCCGTCTGTCTCATTCGGAACAAACTTCACACACACCATTTAATTGCTTCGCAGGAGTGTGCGGGTCTCCTCACGAGGTTTTCCTTCACCGAAAAGCTCATAATAAATTACAAATGTGATTTCGTACATTAATCTGAAAAACTCAGAGCCGGGGTTTGAACCCACGACTCTCTGCTTGAGAGGCCATAGGTCAAACCACTAGGCTAGCACTATAGCACAAGCCTTCTCATTCTGAGAGGAGGCCTGTGCCCAGGAGTGGGACGTAAATAGGCTGAAGATGATGATGGAGATGATGATAGCCTAGTGGTTAGAGACCCTGACTAAGAAGCTTGAGGTCCCGGGTTTGATCCCCGATCGGGGCAGATGTTTGTTTGATGAACACGAATGTTTGTTCTCGGGTCTTGGCTGTTAATAATATACCAATTGATTTATAACCTGTGATCCGCGGACCGCTAAAGATCCCCGAGCCTTTTCAAAGATCCGCAAACAGTAAAATTGGAACGTCAATGATAAAAGCAACAATGAAAGAAAGAAAGAAAGAAAAGATGATTTTTCTTTTAGCTGCTTCGGAGCACAGGGTAGACCCCCACAAGTCACAGGTAGGAAAATCTCTGGGTAAAAAACTGTTAATAACCAACTTACAAAAGTTGAAAAACCCCCGACATTATCATTTCAAAGTTCAATATTTCAAAAACGGGTGAACAGATTTTAATGATACTTGGCTAAGAACCGTCTCGATTACATTAGCTTTCTATTAAAAAATCCGCTTGGGAGCTATGATGCCACAGATAGATACACAGATACACAGGTCAAACTTATAACCCCCTATATAGTTGTAATGTTTTGTTTTAATTTTTGTATGTACTTTTTTTGCAATGTGAGTTGTTTATTTTTAAATTTTATAGCGCATTGGCTTTACTGTAATGCTGTGAAATTGTTTTGATAATAAATAAATAAATAAATAACACCCCTTCTTTTCGTCGGGAGTTAAAAACGTGTAACGTAGTATGGATACGTTCCCTTACGCTTGGGTGAGTTCCATTCGACCTTCACCCGTGGTACCGCAGTGCCATAACGCACGCGTTATATTTACTCCGAGGCGCGAACGAAATAAACCACACAATTCCGTTTGGCGGCCGCCTGTAGATAAACGCGTTAACCTCACATTCGGGACCGCGGAGTTCACTGGTTAATAATCACTGGTTGAGCTTTTTGTTAAAAGTTTACAACTATAGCATACTCGTAAGTACTTACAACCACTGTGAACTCAAGCAATGGACCCGCGTTTCGTCAGTCCACCCGTGATCATGATGCATGTAACTGCGTCGAAATATCGGGAGCTCATTCAAACCTAGTACGGTAATCGCGGTCAATACACCGTTTTGAATGTCTAGGCGCCAAAACTCCGACAAATTTATCACGACAGTTGCCAACTTTGAAGTTGTTACTTCAACTTTGAAGTGTCCTGGAACGGACCCCTTCGATAAGTACCGGGATAAATAAATATTTTAAATAAAAATAAAAAGGGTAGTTTGGAATTCATTTCTTAAAAAAGGGTAGTTTAGGACTTACATAAAAGGGTAGTTTGGAATTTATAAAATATTAGTGGGTACGTTGGTTTTGTCATTAACTAAGTTGAGTACATGGTTTACATATGTCAGTAGTGGAAGTGGTGGCATGTTGAGCGGTTGTTGTTGTGCTTCGTAAATGGCCTCGTGGAGAGTGCCGAAACGCGTTAGCGTTTAGTATAGTGGTGGTGGTGATAGTTGGGTCTGTGTGGCATGTGTTGATTCGTGTAGCAGTGGAGGTGGAGGTGTTGCATGGAAACATACATTTGCCGCACAGATATAACTATTTGTCATTAGTGGTCGCGGGTGAGCAAAGTAATTGTTTTTTTAGTTCATAAATATTTATGCGCCGACGCATGCGGGTGAAATTATGACAATTTAAACAATTACAATGTTAACGAGAAAACAACCGTGGTGGCCGATTCTTGAGGGGCGGCTTGAATGGGAGGGAACTCTACATGATTATTTTGGACATAATTTGACAAGTATTGTAAAAACTCCCCATCTCCATACCAACTTGCGTACCTCCGGAATTACAAGGTTCACTAGATGGCGTTATTTAGCCGGGGTCTCGCTGTCATACGTAATGTATTTTATGAGTTGATTTTTTAATTAAATTGTGGATTTCCAAACTGGAGACCCCTGGTGTAATTTGCGTGGCCGTATTTTTGTATGAAAAAGTGCCACACAAAATACACCAGAGTAATTTGCGTGGCATCCTAAAATGTCGGCTACACAGCTTACTTTCGTTTTACCGTGAAGTTAAATGTTAAAAACTTTGGTAACCGATCACTTAGCACACCTAAAAATCCGTCAAAGTAGAGCTAGGTTTACAGGAATTTAATTTTTTTAAAGTAGGTGTTTAAAGTGTCAAAGAGAAGTTAATCATACCATAACAGAGAAGGAGAAAAAAAACTCCGTTTTTGACGCAATAAAGACCATTCAGTGTCAACACTGTCTATTGTTCCTAAGCCAAAATGCAACATTAACGTTCATAAAACTTTATCGGAATCATTAAAGTAGAGTGACACATCTGTCACACGGTCTCGCTCCCAAATGACGGTTTACTGACAATTTTGTTCCATCGCCGCTACCGAGCCGCTATAAAGACATTAAACGGGACATAAACATTACTATTATTAGTGACACACCTGTCACAAATTTGAGACCGTCCATTAATCTTGTGAGGTTCGAAAGGGGGGAGGTTCGGAAAAAATCGCGCAATATCACAAGGGGGGGAGGGGGAACATCATTCCTCGCGATGTTTTCTACAGAGAAGCTTGTGATAAATTATAAGCTTGAGACCGTAGTGACTTCAATCATTACCCGTGTGAGTGATTCAATTATGTCGCATGTTCGATTAGTTACGAGTATCTTTTGCAAAGTAACATACTTAGTAACATGCTTCCAGCTTTTAACATAAAACTACCATTGCATTATTTAGCATTGGCTAAACAGATGAATTCATTTAGGATTAGGATTAGGATTTAATTGCTTTTGCTGTGAATAGATATTATGAATAGTGGCTTATAATATGTGTAAGCTTCGTTTTACTATACACTGCTAGGAAATAATTTCGTAATCTTAACTTTTTATTTAAACCAATAAGATGCACAGGCCGCAATTCAAAACAAAATGCTACTAAACCAGTCTTTGTTATTACCAACTTTTGTTCACCATTACATTTTCTCACGGGAATTTAAAAACAAAACACCAACAAAAAACAAGTCACCTCAAAACACATCACACCCAATTCCTCAAAAACAAAACACTCACGGACCCCAGCTGTGGCAATTTGATGGGCTTTGTTGGCGCCAGATGTTGGCCCAACACGCCAATACCTGGCCCAGTAATTGCATCCACGTGTCAATGACAATGGACACCTTATTTTCCATTGATAGATATAGCTTTGTGAAGTCGCCAATATGGCGTTCGCCGGAGGGTGTAACAAGGTATTTTAAACGAGTTACGTTCAAAATTCAAATTCAAAATTTTATTCAGCAAATAGGCAGTTGAATGCTCTTTTACACGTCATTTTTTTGAGTCTACCAGCGCTTTCGGAAAGACCATGATTGCCAAGAAGAATGCGCCGCAAGAAACTTGGCACAAAGTCATTTTTTCTAAACACAAGTTACATTAGCTCTTACAAT
Organism: Clepsis dumicolana; assembly: GCA_963691665.1. Classification (NCBI taxonomy): domain Eukaryota; kingdom Metazoa; phylum Arthropoda; class Insecta; order Lepidoptera; family Tortricidae; genus Clepsis; species Clepsis dumicolana. The sequence continues at coordinate 15,870,743 of OY829510.1, forward strand.
ACGTAACCACAGACAAATTACACGAAGAAACCTCACTCTGTCATTAAAAGATTAAGAGAGAAAAAAAAAATACCGCATTTTAGAAACAAGTGTAAAAAGTAATTATTAGAACAGCAAAACCAGAACACTTTACTTTACTGGCACGTTTTAATTGAGCAGGAGATGTATAGGGTCTCCAGGTCAAATATCTGTGAAAATTTAAATTACAAAGGGATGTTAAAAGTACTACGTATGTTTTATTAGCCATGCTTCATAAAGCAGACAGACGGGAGCCGCTTTAAGCTTTTCTTTTTCTACCACTTTTCGAAGGGGACGAAGGACACACGTTCGTTACAAACTCACACTATAACAAACCTGTCACGCAAATGCTAAAAATACGCACACAATCAACAGACCCTATTATACATTTTTCACAGACTTATTATTAGATTTTTGGCAGAGGGTAAATCGCGCGTCAACATCTCCATTCCTTTCCTGCTCTAAGTCATGCTTGGATCTAACTCATATTAGTAGCAAGTAGGAAAAATTCCTGACTGATTGACCGACTTATTATCGCTCTGCCTAGTGCCCATGTCATTGCACTTAAAAAGCCGAAACTTTACATAGAGGTTCCGTTTATTACCTAGCCTGTATGACTATCTGTAAGACTGAAATTTTGTAGTGAAAAGTAGTGGCTATAGCTATTTGCTACCGTACGAATGAGCCGGCTCGTTCGGTAAAGTACCACCCACAGAAAATCGGCGTGAAGCAACAGCACCCCTGTTGTGTTTCGTTAGGTCAGTGAGAGTGCCGGAGCTTTACTTGTGCTTTAAACATGAATCCACGTTTGGTAATTGTCTGATACAGATTACACCAGTCTTAAATAATTTTCATTTTATGAACTAAAAACAATTACTTTGCTCACCCGCGACCACTAGTGAAAAATAGTTAATTAGTTAGTTAGTTAGTTAGTTAGTTAGTTAGTTAGTTTTTCTTTGCATTGTCATTGTATGTTAAAAATAGTTAATCTGTGCGGCAAATGTATGTTTCCATGCAGCTCCTCCGCCTCCACTGCTACACAAATCAACACATGCCACACAGACCCAACTATCACCACCTCCATTAAACTACACGTTGACGCGTTTCGGCACTCTCCACGAGGCCATTAGGATTAACTATTTTTCACTAGTGGTCGCGGGTGAGCAAAGTAATTGTTTTTAGTTCATAAATATGGACCTCCGCAAAGTAACGCCTGATTCAATAAATTAATTTTCATTTTGTCCAACAAACACTTCAAAGTAAATCTCAAATCCAATTCAGAGCACGATTTTATTTGGCACACTTTCGCTTGCCCTAATACGAATGTCACTGTGAAATTTATCATCAATTCCTACAATGTTTGTGCCAATTTTTTGCAAACATCCACGTCGCTCGTGAATATTTTACACGAAAGCAAAAAACAAATTTTTGTCCAACATTTACATGAGCGAATAAATTAAGATATGCCGTAACTCAGTGTGATCCTAATTAGGAGACTTGTCACAAAATTTATAACCACTCATTGCATAAAATTAAAAATCCGTTACCACAGAAAGTAATAATTATGCCACAAGTTATCTAAGCTGTGTATTATCTAAGGTTAGTATGGCTGTTTCAGCGTTGAAATTAGTGTCAAATCGGTTCTCATTTAGTACCGAAAAGTGACACTAGCAAGGCTGCATTACAGAATAACGCTACTAACCCGTCATTATTTATTTCTAATCAGAGGCCCGAGTACGAATATTCGAATCCTGCGTAACGTAACCGAGTAAGTAACGTTATCAAGAAATTTGTATGACGTTTGGAACAGTGCCCTTAGTGTAATCAAAAAGCACAAAATACGTCTCGATCGCGTTTGCGTTAAGTGTCAAATAGTATGAGAATTGTTAAACGCGAACGCGATCGAGACGTATTTCTTGGCCGGCGATTATATTACAGGTCGGCGATTACACTAGGCGCTCAGCGCCCAGCCGTGAGCGTATATGGAACTAAAATTTAGTAAAAAGTTTCACGATTTCGATACGATGTCATTACGTTACGCAGGATTCGAATATTCATACTCGGGCCTCAGAATCGAGTACTTAGTAACGTTATCGTATTGTATCGTAACGCCCCGGTAACAAAATTTAACACGGAACTTTCTCGATGGCGATACGATAACGTTACTACATGATTCTAGTGAAAACTCGTTCTTGGGGTACAATTCCTCGTAACAAACAAAAATCGCTCCCAAAAACTTAAATAGCCTGGCCAGTCTGTCACTCTCACACTTTTTACAATTTCTAAGCATTTCGTCGGAACTAGAGTCCGGCCAAAGAATACCTTCCCATTACGTGTCCGCACGTGCGTTCCCACAAAGCCTTATTCCGGTGTTTTTGTCGTACAAAAAACGGTCATTCATACCGGCTTATGAATGGCCGGCTACCTGGCTGTTTACTATTGCCGGATGTGAAACCGATTGGGCACACCGTTAGGTCAGATTAGGAGCGACCAGTAGAGGTAGTTCGGAAGTTTTGTGAAATACTTAGTGTCCTTAAGTTTTTAGGGCTCCGTACATCGAAAGGAAAAAACGGAACCCTTAAAGGATCACTTTGTTGTCTGTCTGACAAGACGCTTTTACTCTGGAATGCGTGAAGGTAGCAGGCTGAAATTAATACCAAATATTCAAGCTTGTAGTCCCTTAAAGCTGTGAAAAAAATCAAACTACTGAGTCAACGCAATCAAAAGATACAGTCATTAAAAATATTGTTTTCATGCAAATTGCCGTACTTCGAAAACCTAAAGGGTACTTCCAGCTGTCCTAGAAACTTGAAATTTGGTATGAAGGAAGCTCTATAGCACAACCTCTCAGAAAATTCTGAAAATCTTAAATTTTTATGTAGGTCTGTATATGTCACAGGCCAATATAAAATGACCTCACACTGCGTACATTTTGCTTAGGGACAGGGCTCTGCAAATACTGGATAACTTAAAACACTGGTGAAAAGCAGGGAAATCTTTGTACGGAACCATCATGCGCGAGTCAGACTCGCACTTGTCCAGTTTTTTCTGTTTGGTTACGTGAAATGGAGATTCTTACTGATACAACTTTGTACTTGAGATTTTAGGGATACGGAAATTTCGGATCTGGATAGGTACAGTACAGATAAGGATATAGAAATCATATTATATACCATAAAAAAATCAATCATATTATACCGGTTTCGGATACGATTCCGCCCGCCGCGGAGTCCGCCTTTGTACCGTATCTCACTGTTGGTAACCTGTATTTATTTCTGTATTTTCTGTACAATAAAGCGTTTACTAACTTACGATTAAGTACGGATATTAGGTTTTTAAGGAATTGTAAAAGTATTAAGGCAAAAGGTCGGACGGTCTTACGCTGATTCCATGGCGGAGGGGCCGTTGTCTCTTGTGGAATGCGACTTGTGTCAACACGTTTGCTGCGTCGCACTTGGGTCAGACCGTGAGGCTTGGGGGTTCCGCGGCAGAGAATGCCGCGAAGTTGAAGCACACTAATTAAATCAAATCAAATCAAATCAAAATTTTATTCAGCAAATAGGCAGTTGAATGCTCTTTTACACGTCATTTTATTGAGTCTACCAGCGCTTTCGGAAAGACCATGATTGCCAAGAAGAATGCGCCGCAAGAAACTTGGCACAAAGTCATTTTTTCTAAAAACAAGTTACATTAGCTCTTACAATACGAAACCACTAAATACTCCGCTCTGGAATCTGCGTATGGTTTTGTGCCGGCCGCGGTCGAGACGGCTGGGTCCTGGGGCACTGAGGCTCGCGAGTTGTTCAAGGAGCTAGGCCGTCGATTGCGAGACAGGGGCTGTGACCCTCGCTCTGGGTCGTATTTGGTGCAACAGGTTTCCATTGCCATTCAGCGGGGTAATGCTGCTGATATTATGGGGACCTTTGAGCCGGGTACGATGCGGGGCGGGGGGTTTTAGGTTAGGGTTTTTTGACGAAGCATGTTGCTGATGATGTTTTGTAATTTAGGTTAAGCTAGTTGACGAGGCCTGTTGCTGATGTATTTCAATGTAAATGCCCATTACTTGACATTGTACGTAATATTAATGATGTAGTTTTATATTGTATTAATAAATGATTTGATATTATTAAAAACCAAAACCCTCATTTAGACTCCGCCTCTATCCGAAATTATTCGAAACTTTTATATTGGATTCGGTTACAAGTACGGATAGATTTTTATCAATTTCACATACCCGATAGTTTCGGTTACTGTTATGGAGCTCCATAACATCACTGTTTTGTACCATTCGAAGACCACAGACCTTAGGTCCGTGAGGTCCCAGTGCTGACATTATAACTGTTCAATTTTTTTTCAGTTGTAAAATTTTAATTCTTGGACAGTATTGGTCGTAAGGTCAAGTAGAATCAAGGTCAAAGCTACGCGACGTCTACAGCGTAGATGCTCTACGCCGTTAGAGGAAACCTTTGCTACGAAAATAATTGTAGGTTTGCTACGAGAAAGGCTTCGCTATGACTATGATAGACTTTAACGTAACTACTACAGAAGGTCGAGCACGACTTTACGAATGCTGCGTAACGTAAAATCGAATAGTAAACGTTGTCGAGTTTGTATGACGTTTGGAACAGCGCCCGCCCGTGTGCGCATTTGGAACTAAAATTTAGTATGAGGTTTCTCGATCTCGATACGATAACCGTAACGTTACGCAGCTTTCGTAAAGTCGTGCTCGACCCTCTGAGGCCCGAATACGAATAATCGAATCCTCCGTAACGTAACTTTATATCGTATCGATATCGAGAAACCTCATACTAAATTTTAATTCCAAATACGCTCACGGGCGGGCCCGAGGGCACCCGTGATTCCTCCCGTCTTGCGGGTGTCCATGGGCGGCGGTGATTGCTTTACATCAGGTGACCCACCCGCTCGTTTGCCCCCTCTTTTATAAAAAAATTAAAAAAAAGAAATCGAGGAGCTTCATACTAAATTTTAGTTCCAAATACGTTCACAGGCGGGCACTGTTCCAAACGTCATAGGAATTTCTCGATAACGTCGGATTATATTACGCAGGATCCGAATATTCGTACTCGGGCCTCTGAAAGTAATCTAATTCTTTTTGAATTTTGAATTAAGTCCAAATTTTATTCAATAAGTACATGGGCGGAACGAGGAGGGACAGGGGGGGCAGCTGCTCCCTCCTGGGTTCCTGGATCTTACAATAAAACGTAAAAAAAAATGATAATAATAGTTATTATGAATTAAGATTTTTCACCTGATCAGTTCGGAAAGGCGCCTTTCTTTATCATTCGAAAGCTTAGCGCAAAAGCACTTTTCTGTGGAAAAAGTAACTTGAAATTCGGAATTGAAGATCTACTACCGTGGAGTAAGTATAATAAATTTTTGTAACTTGCTTTGATGGGTAAAATTTAACTTGCAAGACCCAACCACGGAGGCAGGTTAAATAATAATCATAATCATCATCATCATGTCAGTCGAAAGACGTCCACTGCTGGACATAGGCCTCCCCAAGGCTCTCCACTCTGACCGGTCTTGTGCTTTCCGCATCCACCGCGGTCCCGCGATCTTTACTAGGTCGTCGCTCCATCCATAGCTCGCAGAACTGATGGCCGATGGGGACAGAAGGTTCTCGAATGGCGTCCACGGACCGGGAGACGAGCTGTCGGTAGGCCTCCAACAAGATGATTAAGTAATAAAAGCTTGTAATTATAAATAATTGAATGTAGAAAAGCTAATCACAATGTTACACCCTTAGAGCAGGAAAGGAATGGAGATGTTAACGCGCGATTTCCCCTCTGCCAAATCTCTAACATTGAGTCTGACCACAATGGTCAGGGTCTGTTGATCGTGTGCGTGTTTTTGGCATTTGGTTAATAGTTTTGTTTTATTATGAGTTTGTAGGAACGTAACAAATTTTGATATGAGCGTATACGTGTGCAGTACGTGTGTTCCTCATTCCTCAAAAAGTGGCAGAAAAATTGTAGTGCATAGATTAGATAAGCCAAGGGTCTAATACTTGTATTGTAAACATTAATGACCTGTGTTGTTGAGTTAGCTTAAATTAATTTATGTCATCAACACAACAAAGAGAGGAACTCAAAATTATAGGGTGTTCAAAAAAAAAACTAAACTAATAGTGGTGGTGTGTAGCACGTTGAACATAATAGGTTTTGGTGCTTTGTAAATGGGCTCATGAGAGTTTCAAAACGCGTCAGCTTATAGTGTAGTGTGGTGGTGGTGATAGTTGGCTCTATATGCCATACGTTGATTCGAGTGGCGATGTAGCATGGAAACATACCTGTCGCATAAAAGTAGCTGTCTTACACGTGTGGCCGTTTGTATGCAATTTTTTTTTGTTCTCGAATTCGGATCTCCGCAAAATAGCGTCTGATTCAGTCAACTATTAGTGTCCAAAAAAATTTGCTTTAGGCATACCGAGATTAACTTATTAAATTTCGAAACCTCATCTAAACCTAATAAGGTAATCACGGTCAATATCCCATAGTTCATATAGCTCTCATCATCATCACTAGCCTTTTTAACGTCCCACTGTTGGGCACAGGTCTCCTCTCAGAATAAAAGGGGTTGGGCTACAGTTCTTACGCGGGCCTAGTGCGGATTGGGAACGTCACACACATCATTGAATTGCTTCGCAAGAGTGTGCAGGTTTCCTCACAATGTTTTCTTCACCGAAAAGCTCATGATAAATTACAAATGTAACTCCGCACAATTCCGAAAAACTCGACCCTAACGACGTATTTTTTTTTTATACGAGGAAGGCAAACGAGCCAGTGGGTCACCTGATGATAAGTGATCACCACTGCCCATAGACACCCGCAACCCCGGAGGGTTTGCAGATGCGTTGCCAACCCAGAGAGCTAAGATGAAATGCCTCTTGTGCCTGTAATTACACCGGCTGTCTTACTCTCCACACCGGAACACAACTGTGCAAGCACTGCTGCTTAACGGCAGGATTAGTAGGTAAGATGGTGGTAGCGATCCGGACGAACCACGCACAAGGTCCTACCACCAGCAAAATATATGTATATGTCTAATGTACCTACTTAATTTACCCCAAATCATTCAAAACTGTCAAAAAAATTTTTTTTTTCTCACCTCCACAACCAAGCCAGCTAGATTTAAGGTCTAAAGGTCCCCCTAATCCCGACTAATTACCCCGCAGAACGAGATAAAGCGGAGTCGCGTGCGACCATACCGCCGACTATTTTAGTGGAGGCGGGGACGAAGCGCGCTGACTCACGGCGCACTAGTCGCGAGCCCGCCGCCATCGCGGATTCACGCGTCCTGAGGACGAGAGTAGCGGCGATGGAGCGATGAATTGCGCGCGTGCGGCGTACTGGGCCTTCCTCTGCCTCGCCGCAAGCGCCCTCGCTGCGCCCAGACGCCTCTACTGCGAGCGGGCCGACGTCGCCTGGCGAGCCTACCGCGCCCCAGCGGCCTTCGAGGCTCGCATCCAATCCATAGCCAAAGACGCAGCCACCGTCCAGATCAAACGCGTCCTCCGCCAGCAAGGGCACTGGCCGCGAGAGGACTCCGTCATAAGACTCAAACTACCCACCCAGGACCCGCGCGAGTGCACCGGACGGTTCGAAGTCCCTCTGAAAAACAGAAGGAACTTCATTGTGTTCGCTGAACGGCACGGACACCAAGCTGTCGCGTTGGGGCCGCCGCTGAAGCGGACGGGGAAGTTGCTGAGGAGGATACGCGCTGTCTACAAGCCAGGCTACAGTGAGTGCTTGTGTAGTGTGCTTTTTAAACGCGTGGTGGTCGCCGGGTGTCCAATAGCGACGTGACAGGGTAAGTGCGTCAACCTCATATTCATATCTTCATTTGTCCCAGCACGTTCGCACGTTGGACACCCCGCAGATCACATTCGGTTGAGATTTAAATCGCTTACGTCACGTCATCCTGAACACATGCTCTTAAGTAAACTGTTTTGAATTCTCATACCCGTGAAGCAGTCGACCGTTTCACGAAGAATTTACGTATTCTCGGGATGCCTAAAAATCTCGCATGTAACTTTAAAACCCATCTTTATTACTTAAATCTAGACATTTGGCTATGTTAATTGTAGCTGTTTTCCTAGGTTTCATTCCACTTTAACAATATGATACAGAGCCGTATTAGACAGAGGTTGGTCGTAGTTGCCGCGGCAGGTGTATGGAACAAGTGACCATTACGTTACCATTTTAGGCCCACGCCGGCCCTTATTAATTCACCCTCCTTAGCCACGGTTGGATAAGGAAACAAAACACGCTATATTAATAGATAAGGTTAATTTGAGAGAGTTCTAATGGTTGTTAATCGTTTTAGCTGTCTCGAAGTAAAATTTAAAAAGCTGGTCCGCTTGCGAAGCAAGATACCTACGCTGTTTTGGTGAAGCGTGCCATTTTGACTATGTGCTAAATACGTTTGAGAAGAAATTTGGATGTAACAAATTAACGGAACTGAAATAAAATAAATCTAAGTAAAATAAGTTTTAATTATACGTTATTTTCACGCGGTCTGCCTGCTTTATTGCATTGTAATTGCATTTTAAAAAAATTTATACATCTGTTTTGGCATTATCTCCGGTTGACTCCACTTTTTAATTGGACGAACTAGGTAGGTACGGGTGCTTTAAGTAGCACGTTGTTTTCAAGACCATTATTTTATAGCCGACTAGTTATTAAAGATGAAAGGTAAAGATAATTATCTGATCACCATAATCTTTGACATTATTCGATACTAATTTCTCCGTCAACACAAAATCTTATCCTTCCGAGGAGTTATGCTTTCTGCCCTCTCGATCACCTTTACTTATACTGTTCATTCTGAGATGTCGCATAAAAGGAGCCTAGTTCCTGACAAATTATTGTCGTTTTTATTTTTTATGTTTGTCTTTTTTTTCATATTTTGTCAAATTCAAATTGTGGCTGAGACGGATGGCATCGTTTCACATTTCGCTATGTACCAAACTACTATTATTCAATTTTATTTTATACGTGATATCACCTGATGGTAAGTGATCACCACTGCCCATAGGCACGGGAAAGGTTTTTGGATACGTTGCCAATTCAGAGAGCTAAGATGAAATGTCTCTTGTGCCCGTAATTACACCGGCCGTCTTACTCCACACCAGAACACAACAATGCAAATACAAGCACTGCTGCTTAGCGACAATTAAGGTTTATAAATTAGGGTTTTGTTATTTGTCATTATTTTATAATGATGACTTTAAAAAAAAACAGTAGATGTCACGTATTTAAGACGGGCCTGGACAGGTCGCAACTAGAGCGTGGCGTGACATCACTCATTGATACCATTGAGTTGCGGATCATCGGGCCCACTGTCATTGTGCAACACTATCTAAGTTCGAGGAAACAATAGATCATCAAGGTTACATTGAACTATACTCAATAGCAATTAAAAATGGGTGAGATTATTTAGGGACTTGTATAGAACCCGACTCATTTTTGCTCGGTCTTAAAATTAGTTTGAATAAGCATTCATTTTCGTCATCATATTTGTTAAAATTTTGATTATTTTTATTGACGTTCCTGGTGCCTAATGTGATTAGCAATATCAACATAGCTGCATAGAAAAATTATGTTGAATTTTAATAAATTAAGTAATAATCTTGAAACTTTAGATAATATATTTTGCGAGAACCTTGATAATTATTAATTACTTTATCACAGAATACTACTACATACACCGGCATAGTAAGGTTACACTTCTTCAAGCTATGGTCTTGTGTCACGTAGTAAGATACTATAATAATAATCCAATCATCTTCCACTCTCCCTTTTATAACAAGACTTAAAATTCCATCACCATGGCAACAGAACGAAACTCCACAATCTTCAGTCATGACATGACTCCCAAAAAAATCGCGAAAACAATTCAGTACCTAATTTACTAAAACGCTTTTTTGCTATTAGTCTAGAGTTTATGTCACTTACACTTGTTGTACTAACACATACCATTCTGACATGTGATTGGCAAACATACGTGAAAATTCCAAACAATAACACTTGTAGTAATTTTGAAATATCTGTGATTTGTTTGAGAACTCTGTAGTGCTCGTACTCAGTGTAAATTGTATAGCTACGAGTAGTGGCTGTATATTTTAAGAGCAGTAATTATAGTAGTGCTATTACATAAGAAAATACGAGAGCTCAAGACAGTCTATCAGCGCACGCAAATGAAGTACCTACTTATAAAATTGAAGTTTCAGATTCTTTTTGATCCGGTTTTTTCTTATTTCTATAGTATTCGAATCCAGTTTCAAAAAATCGTTTTAATTTTGGAACATCAACAGTTTTGCTGTCTTTCCAACAATTTTTAACATTCAAGAGATTCTCTTTTACATCTACTACAGTGTCATCTTTAATAAGTTGTTCAAGTACTAATAATGAAGCTTCAATAACCATCAGCGTCTCGAGATAATCTCAAGTGCTAACAGTTCGACTCATCATCTTGGCACTTGGCTCTGGCGCCGTGTTTACGCTGTGTTTATCTCTCTGGCTATCATCTGTCTTTCTCCCGTTAATGCTTTTCTTAATATTTTTGACTTCTGAATTGTTATTGATAGGGTCTTTGCTATGATTGGGCAGTTTGAAGTTCAGTCTCGTGATGTGTAGTTCATGATTATCATAACTATTAGTGACCACTGGTCACCTAGTGGTCGAAATTCTATCGTAATTCATTACTATTTCGTTATTCATTAAGTTGCAATAATTACTTAATAAGGGCCTGTACGGCGACACAGATGTTTATAATGCTCGTGTTAGTGAAAAACAAATCTTGTGTTTATTATGTATTTTGATTTTTCCATTGTACCTATCATGTTTGTGTTAAATTGTGACGTTAACTGACTCGTCTCTCGCTATTTCTATTGCGCGTGTGTCGTGATCGGCATCACTGTGTTATGATCGATCATTTACATTTATATTACTTCCTTAGAAATGTATTTATCTGTTTTTTGTTTTATTACTTTCATAAACAATTCGGCCACCGGCAGCAACGTGATAATCACGATTCGCACGCATACGTTTCGTCATACGTCATCAAATTGTTTGTATTTTCTAGCATTCAGTGCACGTCATTTTTATCGTCTTTTATCCGCTTTATCTATAATGTATGTTTATGATAATTATAAATACAATCCTTAACAATCGATTGGTGTAAAATATGTGACAGTTCCGACAATTGGTAGTTATATCGAATAGAGATGCCTAATTTAGTATCTACAGAGCGGCATATTACTATACATACATACACTCAAAAAAATTAACCATCCTTTCTGCCGGCAGTCGGGTAAACATCTATAGGGTTTGTAAAATGAGAAAATTGTGACGACGATAATGCAAAGACATTTTTTATACGACAATCGAGATTTAAACGAGCAAGTGGCTCACCTGAATGTTAAGTGATCGCCACTGCCCATAGATACCCGCAACCCCGAAGGGATTGTAGATGAGTTACCAACCTAGAAGGTCTAAGGTAAAATGCCTCTTGTGCAAGCACTGCTGCTTAGCGGCACGATGAGCGAGTAAGACGACTGTAGTATATACGACATTTTCTTTGATAATTGGTGTCATATACACGTGCATCATATCAATAGGATTTACTATATAACTTCTAGCAAGCTACTTGCCTACTTATGTCACGATTAAGCGCCACTTTTGGTAGCAAAGTAATTAATTATACCTATCTAGTACTTACTACAGAGGGCAATGACCTGGACAATACAAATTCAAGGCAGGATTTTATTTATCAATGAACGTTTTTAATTATATTATTTTTGATAGCAAAAGCTGTGAATTGCTAACGTAATAGTATAAAACTGTGAAAGAAATTTACAGTAATATTGTCGATGCATAAATATTAGGTGCTTTGAATTAAAACCATTGAATAATCGTTCGCTTTCCTTTTGATTTAGTAATTTTGTCTTTTGCATTCAATTTTAAAGCGAAGCATAGAAATGTTATGAATTTATTTTCGTTCTTTGAAACCGTTTGCCATTCGAACCAGCGAATGGAATCGAAGATGACAATATACATGATGCATTCTTTTGGTTCTAAATACAAACAAATATGCATTTAATATGGAACCTTCTGGAACATTCTTAATTCCTTTAGCACACAATTACAGTAAGATCTTTTAATTTTTGTTGCGCCGTTACGCCCTGGCAGGCTACCATTATTCCTGCACCGCTCCGCTGGTTTTACTGTCCTATTAAATATTAACATATACATATTATACTTAGCGTTTTATTTCAAGTTATTTATAAAGAAACACAGGTGTGTATGCGTGCACTTATAAGAGTTAAGTGACGCCTAGCGCGGGCAAGAAAGTAAATTTTAATTGAGATTTCTTTTTTATTAACCCCACAACGAAAAAGAGGGGTGTTATAAGGTTGACCTGTAGGTCTAGCACAACTTGTAATGATTTAAACTTTTACAGTTTACACACAATATCATGATACTCGGGACTTAATCACATAAAAATGTTTATCTACACACATATCATAAGTCCTCTATAATGCGTTCACAAACCGTAGAAAATGACCAGCATTGCAGTACATCGTCGCCTCCGCCGCCAACCACCACGACCAGCAGGTCCAGCAGTAAAGTAATAGTCATTACGACATCGAATTCGAATTCGACATCGAATTCGATGTAGTAATGACTTTTCGATATCGACTTCGATTTTTCGAATTTGACAACCAACGTAATTTACAATCATAGTGAAATAAAACGGATCACTCACGTAATATAAGTCATGTTCGGTCAGACATGTATAAATAATAATGTGATATATTTTTTTTTTACAATAAAAAAAAACAGTTTACGAAACGTCAGCTCGGTATAATTGTCTATGATTAAAATAAATAATAAATAAATATAATGGGACAAATTGACACCAATTGACCTAGTCCCAAACTAGGCAAAGCCTGTACTATGGGTTAGTACCCATATATACCATATATATATACCATGTATTTATCTATATAAGTATGTTTATCCGTTGTCTAGTGACAACGGATAAACATACTTATATACATATTAAACATCCAAGACCCGAGAACAAACATTTGTATTCATCATACAAACATCTGCCCCGACCGGGATTCGAACCGGGGACCTCAAGCTTCATTGTCAGGGTCTCTAACCACTAGGCTATTTGGTCGTCACTTAAAAAAATCATTTAAATAAAACAATCAAATTCGTGACAGGTATGGGTATGATATATGCCTTCGGCTTCTGAACCCATCTTAGAGTACTTATAATATGTGTGTAGATAAAGTAATGTATGCAACTCCACATAATTAGGCCTTAAAACACTCATTATGTAGCAGTTGCATAAATTACTATTAAACACCTCGACGTTTCATGATTAAGTTTCGAGTATCATGATAATGTGTGTCTGTGTTCTGTCTGTGGCATCATAAGTCCCAAACGGATGGACCGATTTCGATGCCGTTTTGTATAATCGAAAGCTAGTTTAAACGAGATGGTTCTTAAATAGAAAAAAGTAAACGAGCAAGTGGGTCACCTAATGGTAAATGATGATGAATGATGCTAAATGGTTGCCTTATAGAGATCGCCCAAACAAGACATGTGACAAATGTATTAGACCCAGCTATCACCTTACAACTGTCAGCACGACAGCAGCACCGTAGCTGCTGCTACGGGTGTAGATTTGTGTGTGCTTTAATAATGAACTCATAGAGAGTTTGAAACGCGTCGGCGAATGGTGTGGTGGTGGTGTTGTTGTATCTATATGACGTAAATTAATTCGTGAATACATGAAAATACTTTAGATATCTTGTACATTTGTGGTAGCGGAGGAGCAATTTATTTGTTTTTAGTTTATGAATATGGACCTCCACAATGTAACTTCTAATTAAATGAATAACGTATTATGCACTGTGCAGCCTATAGCGACTTAGATAGAGACCTCTTTTCGTTTGCTAACTAAGACTGAATAATTTTAAAAAACTTGAAAAAACTCTCAATAATATTACAGAGTTCAATGAACCTTCGCCATATTTAAGTTGACGTATAACACTTAATAACATTAAAGCTTCAGTAATTCACGACTTAACGACTTTAGCGGGTTACCCATATGCTCAGATCAACATTAATCAACAATGGTCATTAGGTATACCTAATGATAATACATATAACACTATATCGACCATATTATGTGTGGAGATAAATAGTTTCCGAAAACATAGCAATAAGTCCGAACTGTATTGGTAAGGGTGGGGCGTCTCTTGTAACGTTTAATGATTGATCATTTGAATGATACGCCATAATGATATTCTATTACGTCGTGGCTGGTCCTTTTGTAGATTTTTTTTAGTCATAATGTACCTAATGTTTGTTCGAATCATTGTTTGTCATCTGTAACTAAAACGGAAAATGTTTCGGAATAGTACTTTTTGATATAAGTACGGAAAGTATGTCGTTTTTTACGAGTCCCGAGGTGTCCAGGCCCGAGCCTTGAGGCGAGGGTCAAGACTCGGAACAAGTGCAAATATGACACTTCCGCACGTGTACCACACGACGTTATTTAATAAGCTTGCAAATAAAAAAACACTGGAAAAGTAAAAAGCACTAGTGCGAAAAATCCAACTTTCCCCACGACACATAGCACCAAAAAGTACCGCTTTTTAAGCAACGGTACCTAAATATTTTGCATGGGTTATCGCATGAAAAATATTATAGGGTCTTGTCTTGACGACCGGATGGCCTAGTGGTTAGCGACCCTGACTATGAAGCTTGAGGTCCCGGGTTCGAATCCCGGTCGGGGCAGATGTTTGTATGATGAATACGAATGTTTGTTCTCGGGTCTTGGATGTTTAATATGTATAAAAGTTTTTTATCTGTATAAGTATGTTTATCCGTTGTCTAGTACCCATAGTACAGGCTTTGCCTAGTTTGGGACTAGGTCAATTGGTGTCAATTGTCCCATGATATTTATTTATTTATTTATTATTTATTGTGTCCAAATTGATACTAGAGGCTCTGTACATATGGTTCTATGGAGTCCACGGTACGGACCATGATTGAAATAGTATTTGTGCCCGCTACAACTATCACAGCACCCTGTCACCATATCGGGTATTGATCGGCATAACGGCGGGTCCCACCGGTGGCCTTGCGATTAACGCGTACATCCTACCCGAACGTTACCCTGCGCCGGAGTCGATTGTTGGACGAATTTGTGTAGCTACGAGTTGTAAGCGCGTAAGTTGAAATTTGATTATTTATTCGGAGTAAAGGTTACAGAAACGTTCAAGGTACATTGCGAAATAGATACGTAGGTACTTAATAAAAATAAATTAGCATAGAACTTATAATTATGACTCTACAGTAATCTGTTACTATTTTATTGCTATATTTACTGAACTGACTCTACAATTTCATATTTCATATTTATTTATTGCAAACCATGGTACAGTATAGATGTTATAGCGTGACATACATTGTTTCACATGGACCCTGGTAGGGCACAGCACATTATAAGTTTTAAATAACATGTTTTTAAACAGAACAAAACTTCATATTCGCTAAATTAAAAATTTACGAAATGCTAAAATAATCATTATAGACACTTGTCTTGTCATCTTATACTAGGTTCTGTTTAAATTAGTTTTGCAAATTCCTGGGTAATATTATTAATACAATTCCATGTTGGTTGGTTGATGTAAAATGATGTCTATTTAGAATGTAAAAGTGTTAAAAAAAATCAGTTAGGATTAGGTACTTAGCTATGACTGCTTAAGCATGAAAAATAAATAAATTGAATTAATGTTAACAAGTGTACATCAAATCGAAATTAAATAAAATCAATTTTCAATTTTAAAATCTTCAAATCAAAATACAAAATACATTAAATTAGATTAATTTAAATAAGATTAAATTGGATTAGGTTAGATGGTGCCTGTAACCGTGTCATCAAAGAAATCCTTTAATTACTGAATTGCCGTTTACTGAACTGAATCTCATAGGATTCTGTGGAATGCAACCCATAAAAAACATAATAAAAATGAAGAATTATTATTTAGTATTTTTTATGTTGGATGTTTTATGAGGAAAAAGACTTTTAACATGAAACTACCGTGAGACTCAATCATAGTGTCACAAGGAAAAAGACGTTGACAAATTTTATAACCAATATACCTTGACTGTAGGTCCACAATTCCCAGAAACAAAACTAACATGCTTCCAATACACAAATCAATTAACAACATAGGTAAACTGAAATAATTTTTGGATCACTGCATTTTCCATAACTATTACAAGCCAGAACGAGACCACTCAATTCTAAAACAGCGATATGCCACGCAACTTTGTGAACACTTACAACCTTTTCGAATGTTGAGCACACCGTCTTAAAATACATAGCTAATTCTGTAGTTCGATATAAAAACGTCTCGGGCCAGCAAATATTTTATGTTAAAGTTTAATCTGTCACATAATGTCGTCTAGGCATTCCCGTAACTCCTAAATAGACGGGATGTCGGCGTCTGCGCGGCTGAGATCTCGCTTTTTTTTAAGTTAACACGTATCATCAGACTGGGAATGAGTCAACGTGTGTTTAGTTTTATTAATTTGCTGCATATAAGTAACATAATAAGCGGTCATTTTTTCATACAAACGTTGTCATGATACTCGGGACCTAATCATGTAAAAAATATATTTATGTATAATTTTATTTATTTTTATTTTGGTCCCTTCGAGACCATGGACGCAACGACGTGTCCGAAACGTCGAGGTATTTAAATTTAAATATACTTTTTACGCGATTTAGTGCCGAGTATCATGATAATGTGTGTGAACATAGCAAAAGTTTAAATCAACATATACAAACGTTATTATTGTTTGCTCTTTGGTTTTTGACCCCAGATTAATTACTTTTTTCAAATCATCAATATTATCGGTCTGTTTTTTTTTTGGTACTTTCGTTTTTATAAGTGTTAGATTGCTTCAAAAATTGCTTAAAACGGCTCAATTAAATAGGCCGCAAACAGAGGCCCCGTATGAAATCTGACAAGAATCAGTGCACAAATCAAAACAGTCCAACACAGAGAATTTTCTACCCATTCAGTTTCCAAAAGTTCGTTGCGATTGATCAAGTTTTGGAGGAGGAAAGTGAAAACACTCGAGAACAATCCCTCGGTATTTGAGTTTTTAATTAGGATTTTCAGTCGGAGCTGCAGTTGTCCTTATCGTACTGATTCTGGTCCCGCCTGTGTCAGTGAGTCAGATAATTATTTTTATAAGTTTTTGATATCCCTTAATTCTTTTACTGTCTTACAAATGAGATATTCTTTGTGCAATGTGGTTTTATGGGAATTCCGTAGTCTTCTGTGTGAAAAGGGTAGACTTCTGGAATTTTTCGCGGTTCCTCAAATGCCATTTAGTCTAGTCACTAAGATATATTTGAGTTCGTTTAGGGTTGTTGAATATTATCAAATCTTATTTTTTAATACTGGGGGATAGCCGTGTTAAGCTATATTATATAAATCTGTACTAGGTTTAAACTTCAATGTGTTTAAGTGTAAAAAAACAATTAGGTAATCCATTTCAACGTTCCGCAGTTTAAGAATATCAAAGAAATACTTTTGCAAAAGAGACATTGGTTAGAATTGAGCAGAATTTTTGATTGAAGCCTAAAGCTAATTATCAAATAAGCAGGTAGATGTAAACTATGGTTTACACTTAAATAGAAACATACTCTGGTTAAGTGCAAAAAAACTAATGATTCTAATGAACCCATTTCTACGTTTCGTCATTTATGAATTATTAACAAACACTTTTGCAAAAAAATTGGTTAGAATTGAGCAGGATTTTTGATCGAGCGAAGCGAGGGTTTTTTGGTACCTAACAATGTGATGGAAAGTAGTAAAATTATTTTATAGCTATTGCGAAAATATTTCGTTCTACGTGGACGTAGTGAGTGAAGGGTTCTCGTAGTTTTTATGCAACTTTATTATGTGCCCTTAATGTCAACAGCACAGACACATTATTGAGATAGATAACACAAGTGCACTTCGAGTGACTAATCATCTCAAAACTTCTTTTACGCTCGCAAATCAGACTGCTGTTTCCTTTGACGATTTAATCGATATTATGTGTGCAAGCTGATGTCAAAAGCTGATGTCACTTTGTTCTTATTATTCTCGATGCGTAAAATTGTATCTGAATTACAGACACTATTTAGATACAGCCACATAAAAAAAGAGTTGTTTCAATAATATTTTATCTTGAAACTACCATGAGATTCAATCATTATGAAATAAACGGAAGGGGGAGAAAGGACTCGGATTAGACCGAAATATCTCGGCCACATGAGACTTAAATACGTGAGTGATCCGTCTATTTCGCAATATTTTTATTTTAGAGCCACCTCGTCGAACCATAATAGGTAAGGTTAGGTCTGTTTTATAAAAAACCTGAAATATTTACAGTTTTGGAAAAAAAGCATTTTCAGAAATGAATCAGTTTTTCAAAAGTTTTTCCCAGACATTAACCCATTAAACCATACCCAATCGATGCACTTACGAAGTCTACCTTAGTAGTATGTCTGTGACACAGTATATTGTCCCGCGGGTGGCCGCTAATGCCTTCTGAACACCGCTCTACCGCAGTGCGGGTATCAATCTTGATCACACACTGATTTATAATGTGACCAGCGGGTTTTTGCACACAATTATTTTGTGTTGTCCTAATGTCAAAGACAGTCGGTTCGATAAGGTGATAGCATACATTTTCTGATGATTTTGTGAACAAGGTCTTTTCTGTTACAAAAAAATAAAGGAAAACAACAAAATAAATAGTAAACTTATTGAAATAAGAAAATCACTCACGCATATAATCCGAGTTTAGAACGACATGCTTTGGACTAATTTACAGTCCTTTCTCTGAGAGCACACGACTCAGCGACACCATGAGACATTTCATGTTCGTTTCACGATCTGGCAAAAATAGAAGGAGCAACAGTCTATGCTAAAGAGTCATATTTGGCAACAAAAATTTCGAGGCGATATACTAGTAAGGATATTTTTATTGAATAAGCCAATTTGATCGAAGGTCGAAATTTGTTGAAATAAGTGGCGCCGGGAATGAGAATTCTCAAAAATAACCCCTCCCGATATTAATGAACACGTTAATGATAAATTATATTTTTTTATAAACTCACTGAAAAACGAATACACAGAAAAAACCAGAAAAATGCCAACCCCGGGAATCGAACCCGGATCCTCGACACTCCGGGTTCGATTCCCGGGGTTGGCATTTTTCTGGTTTTTTTCTGTGTATTCGTTTTTCAGTGAGTTTATAAAAAAATATAATTGATATTCACGGGAAAACCGTAAAAATAAAAATTGGGAGAAAAAATACAAAAAGATACTCCTACTGAGATCATGACGTTAATGATAACCTGCGCGTGCGTTGCGTAACGCGCAGATGGAATCCGACGCAAATGTCGAGGGCAAAGTGTTAAGTTGCAGGAGGGCAGCGTCTCCACAATAGCTTGAAAACCTAAAAATATTTTGTAATAGTAATAACCTACCCATAAAAAAAAATTAAAACTACTTTCTTTTACCGACTCTACTTTTTATTGTCTGTACTTGTATTGTCGTCAAACTTACATATCCATACTAAATTTTAAGTCGATGCCATTAACCGTTGAAGAGTTCCCTCCTCATCATCATCATGTCACCCGAAAGACGTCCACTGCTGGACATAGGCCTCTCCTAAGGCTCTCCACACAGACCGGTCTTGTGCTTTCCAGATCCACCCTCCTGCAGAGACGATTCTGGCCGGGCCACCAAAACTTCACTTACCAGATTATTGTGTTCTGTATTGCTTCGCTTTGGCATTTGCGTTACGTGATCGTGCGAGACATATACGGCGATTGTCATATCAAAGCCTTGTGCATGCTTTTTAGATAGAGCTTCAAATAGTTGTATTTTCGTCAATGTCATTTTTCTCTCACCAATTAGATATTGCACACTTTCCTTTCTTTAAAATTCAAAAGAAATTACCTTTCTGCACACGATTTACACAATAGTTAAACCGCTCAGCTCCCAACTCTTGCGCTTTGACCAAAAAAGCTCCGATACGTATGACATTTAGAATTAATAGGGAGGCGGGTCAGTGGAAATGTCGACCGAAAAATTATGTCGAAGAAAGCGATGACCCCAATGTCACTGAATGTCACTCGTTGATTAACGAGTGGTCAATCAGGGAGGTATTTTAAAAAGCTATTTTACAGATAACTTTAACTTGGATGGGGACCATTTCCAAAGATATAAAGACGACGGGTTTAAAACCAGAAATGATACAGCATCGCCCAGAATAGGTGCAAGAAAAGAAGAAGAAGAATACAGGGGATAACTTTAGCTAGTATTATAGGTCAGCCGAACGTCCAGGCCCCTATTTCACCAACTTCACAGTTGTCAGTTTTATATGACAATTTGAACTACGTTTCTTTGACAATACGAAGCTCGCTAAAACAAAAGCTCATCAAGCCAGCAGTTGACACCGAATCGTCATTGAAAACTGACAATTGTAAAGTTGGTGAAACAGGGGCCAGGTTAGTCACTTTAAATATTGTCGCTCTACAGCCTGATATAAAACATCATAAATGATCGACAAATGTGTTACTGCGACAAAACACAAAACTGGCAAGCTAATTTGGATGCTGATGTTGAAAATGGTGACGACGATTAAATCAAATCTGATGACAATACAAAATAATACAATATTTAGCGTAAATTAGTTTAGAATATACAGAGCACGTAAAGACGAGCGCCGGCGCCGGTCCTTATTGGACGATCGGATTATCAAGAATCACAAATTAAGGCTGCACTCGATGCACTACAAAGTAGCGATATAAATAAAAGACACTGAGGAAAATGTCTGAAGAACTTAGACCAAATAGCATTGTACCTACATGTCAAAGTAACTCATCCTATAAGAATAAGTATCATAGGCGATAAACAGACAGACATAAATAGAAACTGGTCTCTAAATAAGAATGAGATGAAGATCTTTCATGATGACAAAACCGCTAAACTAATCTCGATGCATCCTCGAAATAAAGCCGATGAGCCTAATGAGAATTTTATTAAACTAAAAGATTGATTCAGCTGATTGATTGGTTGATTTGTATTGAATGAGTTGTTCGTTTATCAATTAGTCTAATACTGCTACAGTACTGACACCGAACAGTATTTAGTGTCTGGTGAGGTAATTAATTTGTTTTAATTATTAGGTCAAAGGCTATAAGCTACTGTAACTAAAGTACTGAATAAAGCAGAAGATGGATAAAGTGTTGAGCAGGAAGATGAAAGGAATTGCACTGAGAAGAAAAAAGCGGACGTAAGTTTACTCGAAATTAGTGATACTTAGTATCAGTAGCATCATATTATTATCATCTCGTGCTTTAACTTTAACATTATGGATAATTCACGTTTTGCCAGCCTTGCAGCGTAACTTTTATAATCTTACGCAACAGAAGTGGTTCGAACTGAAATATTATTTTAAGATTTCACAGACCAAGCGGCTGCATCCAGACGACAAGCTTAATTTCAACCTTGTGAATGATTTTCCAAAGCTCAATTTGCAATGTGTTGGGGGGTGTAACTTGTGTCATTTTGTGCATGCGCTCGCGTCACGTGTCGCCTATCACTCATCAAGACGCTTCCTTTTGGACAATAATAAAGAAAAAAGTATAGAAACACGGTTTTGTATCGCGTTTTCGGAGGGATTTCGGTGTTTTGGATGCTTGATATGATGAAGATTTTACGAGGCTTTTTTTTGTTTGTGGGTTTTGCGTGTTTCTCCAGGATTTGTAAAGAAATTGGATTACAAGAAATCGGTAACGTTCAGTGAGGTTCATTTCAGGATGATAGTTGGTGACACAATTTGTTACCAGGTAAAGCTATACTACGTGTCTAAATACAATACCCGCTATTAAAAGAAATACGTATTTCTAATCTACACTGAACAATTTGTAGCGATTATAGGGAAAAAATACATTTCGATTACCTATGATTTTACTGAATGAATTCTGGATTAATTATAGCACCTGTCAAATGAAAATTCGCCCCATAGTTACTCCGAGGAAAAGTATTTCGGTCAAGTGTACACTTGACCGAATCCGCACATCAAGATCGCAGCACGGCTACTAAAACTCTTAAATTCTCACTCTGTCTCTGTCCCACCAACATAGTGTGAAAGAGAGGGGGTGTACGACTTGTCAGAACTGTCAATCCTTGTAGATTAAATTTGTGCATGCTCTCAATTCATGATAGACGTACAGTGGTAGTGATAATCGTTAGAGCGTCGTATATGGCCACTGCCACTTTTTACCCTGTGCCACAAATACCTACCGCTCTCGGTCGGAACTCCGTTACAATCCTGCATAGTCACCAGAACACAGCTATCAAGGAAATATCAACCTTATTTCTTGACCAAGAAAAGTTGTTCCAACTGTAGTTTGGAATATGGCTGTAACAAGTGGTTTTGCAGTTGGTTAAAGGAGTTTGAACTTTATGGCGAAGGGGTAAGGTGGTTGGATAAGTTGGCGGTTGAGTCGTTAGTATGAACTTGTCACGAGCTTACGTATTAGGGGAGGAATAAATCAATTTACTTTGATGTTACCTTTTTATTAACTATTTTATAGCTTATCTGACTTATAAAGATAGTGCGGAATCACATTATTCTTAATAATTTGTATAACTGTAATTATGATTATTTCCCTTAGCAAAAACGCCTGTAACGTTGTCTTATGACAAACCTCTCTGATGCAAATTTCGATCCAAATTAGAACTTTAAATAAATAACCAAACGTACCTAAGTAGTTTGACGTTTGACATTAAATCACACCAACACTCAACACCAACAACATCCGACGATTTATCTGAAGATAACATCCAAAGTCTTACAAGCATGAGTGAGATTCGTGAAAGTTTCGAAGGATACATAATTAGACCCATTGTCAATCATAAATTAACCTCAGCTTTGGAAGTTACGATTTGTAGGATTCAAAACAAAGGAAACATACAAATTGCACTCATTCGCTTGCAAGCCAACACTTTTGTCTCATTTACCGCACAGCAATTCCACATATCGCCATAACTTGACAACATCGCACGATATTGTAACTACATATTGTCATTCTTTGTCCCATGATAAATAAACCGTTCGTAGTTTCTCACGAGCCGATAAGGCAGTGAAAAAGGCAGGAATTGCAGTTATGCATAATGAAGTAAACTCAATATTAACGTTAAAATACAATGTTGACAAGATAAGGAAAACGAAGTTGGACCAACCAGTGATGCATGACATCTCAGTGAGAGTTCAAGAAGGGTAGTGTGTGACGTTGTAAGGTTGGCACTTTGGATGTACCTATTTGTCAAATGGGGTCCCAGCGCTTACAAGCTTATTTCTGAGTTACAAAAGCGCTTAGTTGATGCAACTTGTGACCAAAGGGCTGGCAGTTTTTTCTCTCAAAGAATCAGCATCGCTATTCAGCGAGGCAACGCTGCCAGCCTTCTGGGCACTTTGCCACGGGGGCCTTATTTAGATTTAATTTAGTTTTAATTTGTAGTTTATTTAGTTTAAGCTTAGATTTAGTGTCATTGTAAATTGCTTTTATTATGTAAATAAAGTCAAATATCTGTCATTCCATCTCTGTCCTTCAGGTGAAAAACGAAAGAAAGGCAACACGTCTTAGTCGAATAGGTACGGCCAAGTAAATAGCCCATTAATTGGGGAAATTGTACAGTCTACGAAAATGGTGTGAAAAAGCTACAATACAAGATTTTGACACTCGTCATCAGATTGAAATGTCAGTTTTTGTACGACTGTGACAGCTAGCTGTTTCTAATACCAATTGTCAACCCATACAAAATGAACTCAATGCTGATTGCGACTGAGTTAGACGATAAACATGCAGGTTGCCAAGATTGACATGACAAATACGTATTGATTTAAACTTTCGCGATTTTTACACATTATCGTGATACTCGGGACTCGGGTCCCTTCGAGACCATGGACGCAACGTCGCGTCCGAAACGTCGAGGTATTTAAATTTAAATATAATTTTTAAGCGATTAAGTCCCGAGTATCATGATAATGCCGAACATGATCAATCTTAATGCTGGCACTCGATTTGATCAATATTCGTGTATACCTTTTATTTTTCACCTGAAAGACAAGAATAGAATAACAAACATTTGGCATATGTGGCCAAGCCAAGTGTCGGCATGACCCATTAATACGGCCCCTTACAAAAATTCGGACAAGTGCGAGTCAGACTCACGCACTAAGATAAAGATTTTAACGTTCTGTATAAAAAAATTTCCGCTTTTACCCAGTGTTTTAAGTTGTCCAGTGTTAGCAGAGCCCTGCTCCTTAGCAAAATGTACGCAGTGTGAGGACGGCCCAGACGGACGGACAGAAAGACAGACAGAGGTGCGGAACTCTAAAAATAGCCCATTATATACCACAAAGATGACGTTCATCCTTTTCTACATTTCCAATGTGTTTATTTATTTATTTATTTAATCATAACAAATTTGTACCTTAACAGCTAGAGTCAAAGCGGCATAAACTTACTGATATTAAAGTATTTAACTAAACAAAGGTTAATTTTAAGTTATAGAACTCGCAGGCATCCGGCCTTTCACCACTCTCTTGCGCTCCGTCATCAGCCGCCCCATGGCACTCGTGAACAGGTCTACGTTTATGCGTAGCTCAACTTTACTAATGCTGCCTAACGTTACGGTTATAGTATCGAGATCGAGAAATCTCACACTAAATTTTAGTTCCAAATACGCTCACGGGCGGGCGCTGTTCCAAACGTCATGTAAACTCGATAACGTTTACGTGACGCAGGTTTCGTATGTTCGTAGTCGCCCGTGAGCGTATTTGGAACTAAAATTTAGTATGAAGTTTCTCGATCTCGATACGATAACCGTAACGTTACGCAGCATTCGTAAAGTCGTGCTCGACCCTCTGGAGGATCTTCCTAGCTACTACTCGCTACCTACTCGTAGTAGTGATGCTATCTAGTGGATAGCTAATTTCTGACGGGTTGCGCGTGCGACGGCCTAATACGTAAGGTCGGCCTCGGCCCTGCACTGTGGAGCAAGGCACAAGATACTCAATATTGGATCTACAATATAACCATCTTCATCATCACCAGACTTGTTTATGTCCCACTGCTGGGCACAGGTCTCCTCTTAGAATGAGAGGGCTATGGTTCCCACGCGGGCCCAATGCTGATTGGGAACTTCACACACGCCATTGAATTGCTTCGCATTAGTGTGCGGGCTTCTTCGCTATGTTTCCCTTTACCAAAAAGCTCGTGATAAATTACAAACGTAATTTCGTACATAAATTCCGAAAAACTCAAGAGGTGCTAGCCTGGGCTCGAACTCACAACATTTTCTTACTAACCAAAACCCTGTGAAAGGTATCTTAGTATCACAGTTTACCCATCTATTACATAAAAGCGAAAAACCAGAACGGGATAAAAAAAACGAGACAGAGCAAGATGGCGCTCTACGACACCATTTTGACACGTTTCTCCAAAACTACGCATTATTTCTCTGGATTTTTAAAGCAATTCGATTCTTTGATCTTGGGAATTGCGAAAAACTTGAGAAAATATGATATTGGGTGTGTAAATTTTGTGTTTTTCATGCATTTTGTTTTTGTGCATGTTCGAATTTCGAGCCAAAAGCGAGCGATCTATTATCTATGCCAGTGTTGCCGTTCAGGGATAAAGAAATCCATTCATTATCATGCATTGCAGTCCACGGATTTTTTTAGTTTTATTTAACAAAATTTTTATTGATATCATAAAAAACAAAAAATAATGACGGACTAATTAGAAATATTACTTTTTTACCCAGACGACACATAGCTATCTTTACGTTTGTATAATATTCCACGCGGGCGGACCCGGGGGCGCTCTCTAGTGTTATAATAAAACTTATAGTTCAAGTGAGAAAGCTTTCTCCTGTCAAAATGTTTATGACATTGTCATAAGATTGATTTTTGCCTGGCCCGTGGGAAGGGTTTTTCTACTGTCTATACATAGATTAAGTGAATATATTTCTGCAAGTTAAAACTACACCACCATGGGCAAGTTTCTCGCAATAAAATTCTAAACATGATTTCATTTTAACTTCCTAACATAAAAGCGAGTCTAGACATACGGTGCCAGACTAAATATTTAGCCCTACGTCAGAACTAGCAAACAAACACACGGAATTCACTCACTATGCTTGCATCCGGCGTGATTAAATTTTGTGATAAACGTTAAAACGCATATTTTGTGGAAAAAAATGCAACTAGCTCAAGCTTGAGTTTTTTTTAATTAAAGCCTCGAATAGTTTCCACACCACAGAGGCCCGAGTACGAATATTCGAATCCTGAGCAACGTAACGTTATCGTATCGAAATCGAGAAACCTTGTACGAGGTCCGTCCGGATCGCTACCACCATCTTACTCGCTAATCCTGCCGCTAAGCAGCAGAGCTTGCACTGTTGTGTTCCGGTGTGGAGAGTAAGACAGCCGGTGTAATTACGGGCACAATAGGCATTTCATCTTAGCTCTCTAGGTTGGCAACGCATCTGCGAACCCTCCGGGGTTGTGGGTGTCTATGGGCAGTGGTGATCACTTACCATCAGCTACATACAGCTAAATACGGCGGAACTTAGCGTTCCGAATACTCAAAATTAGGGCTAGTGAAATTATTAGGGTTGAAAATTATTCGTACTAACGGAGAGGAACGCGTCCATATGCTATATATACATATTATATATGTCTATGCCAACATATTTTTTTCTGCCACAAGGAACATACCTTAGAATCTACTGTATTGCTGCACCTCTCTCAGACTTGGGTTTAAGATATAGCAATGATTCAGTTCCGCTGCGAGGAATAACAGACAGACGTCAATTAATACGAGTAGCTAACAGTCTGCCCAGTTGGACCTAATTGACAATTGTCAATTGTTAACAAGGTCATCACACCCGCATCTTGGTGCCAACCACCGTAAAAGGTCAAAGAAATATCTTCTTAACCTTAAGTCCACTGCTGATCACAGGTTACAGAGGGTCGACCACGAGTTTTCGAATCCTGCGTAACGTTACAGTTATCGTATCGAGATCGAGAAACCTCATACTAAATTTTGGTTCTTAATACGCTCACGCGCGGGCGCTGTTCCAAGCGTCATACAAACACGACAACGTTTACTATTCGATTTTACGTGACGCAGGTTTCGAATGTTCGTACTCGGGCCTCTGGGTATACATATTCGAATCCTACGTAACGTAGTCGAGTAGTATGACGTTTGGAACAGCGCCCGCCCGTGAGCGTATTTGGAACAAAAATTTAGTATGAAGTTTCCCGATTTCAATACATTAACGTTATGCTAAGCAGGATTCGAATATTCGTAGTCGGGCTTCAGAATTATTATAATGTGATTCAGTATTTTCAATAGACCACGTTTACCTAATTTGTTTTCTTTTTCCTCATTATTATTCTGACGATAGTATTTAAAAAATACCCGGTTTTTCCAAATCTGTTTCACCGACTAACCTAAAATCTTAGTTCATTTCGCACTAAATAAAATAAAAAATCTTAAAATGTTAGCTCGTTAGTTATTTCATACACAAATTCTGTGGGGTTGTTAATCATTCGCTACACATAACCAAAACAAGTCTATATATCTTATTATTACTCTAAGATCTTTGAGTTAATGCCAAGCCGTATTTCTTGTAGCACGTGGATTCAGCATGATTGTTTGTAAGTATGAGAGATAAATTGCATGGAAACAAACAAATTGTGGGTAGGACATTTGGGAGTTACTTTCATACGACTGGGTCGCGTCATTGTTTTCATTTAGGCTTGAGTGTCATCATCATCACCACCAGCCTTTTTACGTCCCACTGCTGGGCACAGGCCTCCACTCAGAATAAGAGGGCTTGCACTATAGTTCCCACACGGGCCCAGTAATGGTTGGGAACTTCACACTCTATTGAATTGCTTCTAAGGACTGTGCAGCTTTCCTCGCCATGTTTTCATTACAAAATTTCACACATAAATTTTGAAAACTTCAAAGGTTGCACCTTTGAGACCGATTTACGACATATTTTCAACAGTTTCATGCCAATTCCTTCAATGTTTCATCTCCTAAGCATTCAAATCCTGACTTTCGAGGCAGTAGTGCCTTAGAAAATCTTATTTTAGACGAGTTACCCAGGGGACATCTCCATGGCAACGGGTGTCAATTAAAAGTTGATTGACCCACCCCGTCTATTCTCTGCTCACGTACACGTATGTACAAACTTTCGAGAACCAAACCTTACTTACGTTTTGACACTTTGGCCTCGGTGATCATCATATTAACGAACCACCGGCACATTTGGCTTGTTATCAAATCGAATGTTTATTGATGATGTCATGTAAAACACTGACATTGTGCGAGTCAAGTGCATTGAGATGTAATAGCGGATTTCGATATCAAGGTCAGAGGTGAAACTACTGACTTACCAACACCATGGAAGGTTAGCGCTTGAAAACATCCGAACGAAAAGACCACAATTTGCAAAAAAGACCACTAATCGAGCGTCATTGTCAGTCAGACTTGGTTTGTTCGAACGACAGCGCAACGACGTATGGCTGTCATCTAAAAATGCCGCGTTGTACTGGGACACATTTTTCGTGAATTTTGTACTAGACCCAAAGTTCATGGTTTTAGTAAGTCAAAGGGTGAAACTAATTACTTAATTGTATCAGGCGTTACTTTGCGTAGATCTGTATCCATGAACTCGTCATCATCATGGTGGTCTTTTGTTGATCCAATCTTGGATGTAGGGCTCTTCCCTCTTCTTCCACTCTTGGCGATCTTGTGCCCGTCTCATCCAGTCTCGCCCTCATGTTTCGTCATTGGAGCCACATATTTTGACAAGCGTTTTAAAAACATTTTAGAGCGTGTAGAGGTTAGAACAATATGGGAATGGAGATGTTAACGAGCGACTTCCCCTCTGCCGAAACTCTAACATTACGTCTGTGCAATATGCCGAGGGTCTGTTGATTGTGTGCGTGTTTATGGCCGTTGTGTGACAGTTTTGTTTTAATGTGAGTTCGTAAGAACGTAACAAATTTTGTCATGAGCATAGACGTGTGCTGTACGTGTGTTCCTCGTCCCCCTAAAAAGTGGCAGAAAAATTGTAGTGCATAGATAAGCCACAGGCGCCTCCCGTCTGTCTGCTTTATGGTGTAGAGTTAGAAGCTTGGCTCTACATAAGATCTGATAACGTTTTGATAGTGCCAGCCATATGGTCTTATCTTGGCAACATTTTACATGATAATGTTTTTGGTGGGTTGTTTTTTCTCCCCAAAGTAAGATTCAGTCAATTATTTATTTTAAGTCATCATGCCTTAATGTCATCTTAAAAACGATTCCAATGTTGCCCGTTGCAACCAGTTCAACTGTATATAACAAAAGGTAATAACTCTGTAAACTCCAGTTTCCACAACCAGAATAATCCGCAAGCCTAGTCTTCAAGTTTCATCAACATACCTTATGACAATGAACTGTGGATATTTCCCGGGAAGCGCAGGCGCCTCGCGGCTTTGTAAACAAACATGGGTTATAAGTAGACTTGATAGAATATACCTAGATAGTGTATCTAGATTAAGAGCTTACTCGAGATATCGGCTGGGAGTTTGTTAGGCTGAGAAGAAAACATACCTGTAAGATACTGTCCAAACAATAGTAGATGCAACGAATGCATAAAATGGGTTTTATGAATTATACCTGTGATTTTCACTTCGATTGCGGGAAAACTAATTAATAGGCACTTTTTTGCGTCAAAAATTGTAACTGTTCCAAAAGATAATATCAGATCTTATCACAGTCAAATTACATGAAACCGTCCACGACCAATTTTTGAGTTAAAATTTTCCAACTGACATCCGCGATCTTGCATCGAAATAATTATGTCAAATTCGAGCTCATTGTGGCCAAATTACACGAACTCGACACCATGCCCACTTTTTGCAACAAACACATACCTGTAAAATAAATAAAAAAGCAAGAAAGACACACAGACATAAACAATGAAAAGAAAAACATAATTAAGTATATTAGTCATATTAATTGATCGCGATTACCATAAGTATTAGGTTTTGATGAGCTCCCGATATTTCGACACCGCTATTTATGCATCACGGTCACAAGTAGACTGAAAAAAACACGGGAATATTGGGAGCTCATCAGAAATTTATTTACATAGTAAAAGCAATTTACAATGACATTAAATCTAAGCTAAAACTAAATAAACTAAAACTTAAAACTAAATTGAATCTAAATAAGGCCCAAAGCCAAAACGCCAAAAGTGCCCAAAAGGCTGGCAGCGTTGCCTCGCTGATTCTTTGAGAGAAAAAACTGTCACAAGTTGCATCGACTAAGCGCTTTTGCAACTCTGAAATGACCTTGTAAGTGCCGGGACCCCATGGACGCAAGGTTTCAAACCCAGAAAATTAGTAAGGTTTTAAATACTTAATTATAAACGAATGCCACAACTGTGCAGAATAGGGCGAAAAGAGACACATTATGATTTTCAGTATGACCCTTTACATAGATAAACTTAATATCATAAATTGGTTCTATTCAGTGCGTTTACCACAGCAAATTGCATTCAATCTTAAAGTTATTTACTAAAGCAAGTTACACATATAAACATCAGAAGCATGCCCATACGTCCGACATACAACTTGCTAACATTTATCACGCTCATAAGGCAACTCAAGCTATATATGTCCTGATAAATATGTAACTGGACTGCCTACATGTTTGACAGCCCTTGCAAATGCCGCTTTGTTTATATGTTGTGATAATTTGCTCAATGGCATATTATATGGTGGTTGGATGATATCATAAAGTATATCATTC
Source organism: Clepsis dumicolana (assembly GCA_963691665.1). Taxonomy (NCBI): domain Eukaryota; kingdom Metazoa; phylum Arthropoda; class Insecta; order Lepidoptera; family Tortricidae; genus Clepsis; species Clepsis dumicolana. The sequence continues at coordinate 15,901,781 of OY829510.1, forward strand.
TGAGCGTATATGTCGGTTTTGTGTGACCTTGTGTTCTTTCGGATATGGTCAAAGTTTCGGCTAGAGAGAGAAAGGAAACGTGGTTACGTTCGTAAGCTCGTGTATTTCAGGAACTTTGTTGACATTAGCTACCCCGCAATTCTACTAGTATGAAAAACTTTGCATGTTGCATTACGTTGCAAGGCCGTGAAGTAGGCTTGAGTCGGTCAGGAACTAAGAACTGTTAGGAATGAATTCCTATCGCGGACCGAAAGGAGCTAAATCCTTTCGCACGATTTGAATCGGTCTTCGCTCCTTTAGTTCACTAGGTAGAGGAGTGGAGTGGATGAATCGCTTGAGCGGAACGGAGCGAGTGAGAGTGACCGTGACCGAGGAGCGAGATAAATAACGCTCGTTCAAAGTGTCTCTAGAGCAAGTGGGAGTGAGATGATCAATTATCATTTCGTTTTGTGTCTTTCACAGATCAAAACAGTTCTAACTCGTGCACTGAACTACTGAACTAAAGGAACTAAAATACCGAACTAGTTCCTTTCACCGATTGAACGAGATCGGAGCGCTCCCTTTAAAGACCGAGCAGGCACAACTCTACCGTGAAGCGAATGAGTTGACAACTTGACAGTAGTCGATTGAGTGCTCCAATGTAACGCACCTTACACAATGATATTTCAGAGTAAAGATATGTTGCGTTCCTAATAAATTGCGTTTGAAAAATGAACCGGATGCATAGTTGGTCGTCACGTCATTTTCGTAGAGTTGTTTGAAGTCATCATCATAATCATGTCAGCCGAAAGACGTCCACTACTGGACGGCGGCCTCCCCCAAGACTCTCCACTCAGACCGGTCTTGTGCTTTCCACATCCACAGCGGTCCCGCGATCTTTACCAGTGCCCCGAGCGATTCAAATTCTGCATAACGTAATCGAGTAGTAATGTTACTAAATACGCTCACGGGTGGGCGCTGTTCCAAACGTCATAAAATTTTTCTCGAACGTAGGATTCGAATGTTCGTGTACTTACGAGAATTCGAATCCTGCCCCCAAACTACGAAATTCGAAAATCGAAGTTCGTATCGTATCGTCCCGCTCACTCTCGCGTTAAATAATATTAGCTTGAGAGGGACGGCACGATACAAAGTTCGAATTTTGCACTTCGTAGTCGGGGGGCTGCGTAACGTAATCGAGTAGTAACGTTTATCGAGACATTTGTATGACGTTTGGAACAGCGCCCGCCCGTGAGCGTATTTGGAACAAAAATTTAGTATAGTTACGCTACGCAGTATTCGAATATTCGTACTCGGGCCCTTGCTCTAACCAACATATTTTTCTATTTATTACGCTATTGTCTTTACACAACTATATAAATTACATATGGTATTGAAAACTATAGTTTAGTAGTAGCTTATAAGCTCAATAGCAGTATCCTTTCGTAAATGGTTATCCAGCATCTTATTTACCTTATCTGAACTGCGGAAAACATAGTAATAGCTTTTGGTTAAACTAATTTGACTTCCTTTTAGTACAAAAGGGCATTATTATCGTATGTTATTTTCTTATTCGATATCTAGTTAGATTGTGGCACAATTATAATAGAATTGGTTCAGTTTTCTAGACACGGTATTGCCGTCATTTTTAGGGTTCCGCACCTCAAGAGGAAAAACGGAACCCTTATAGGATCGGATAGGACGACCGTTTAGCCTAGTGGTTTGAGGTGCCGAATTCGATCCCCGTCAGGGGCAGATATTTGTATGTTGAATACGAATGTTTGTTCTCGGGTCTTGGATGTTTAATTATGTATGTTAAGTAAGTAATTTTATCTATACGAGTATGTATCACCAGCCTTGTTTCAAGTCCCACTGCTGGGCACAGGCCTCCTCTCAGAATGAGAGGCCTTGGTCTACAGTTCCCACGCGGGTCCAATGCGGATTGGGAACTTCATACACACCATTGAATTGCTTCGCCGGAGTGTGCAGATTTCCTTCACTGAAGTATGTTAATAATTATGTTGTCTAGTTTGAGAAGTTTTTTTTTATTTTTAAAGCAGCAGTTTTTTGGACAGGTGTTGCAAAACATGACTTGTATGCCTTATTACATAGTTGGTCCATAAAACATTATGTCGTGAACACCGTACGTATACAACGGTAAAGATATAATATGGGGTAATTTCGATGCGTGATATATTGCTGTTATTCGCTAGGAACTGGGTGAAGGTTATCCTTAGCCCGGACTTGCTGCAGCATCAACATACAAGATATATCTATGCAGGGTACCCTACGTATAACAATATCTATGGAAGCGTATCTAAGCCCAAAAAATGGCTCCACCACGTAGGTACCGCTATAGGCGTGGAAAAACATATGAACAAATCAATGCGTCAGTCAGCCGTGACATTCGTGACGTGCGGGCTTGTTTCACTTCGATTGTGAATATTATTATGTTTTGCACAATTTAGTATAGGTAAGTAGGCACCTTTTACGAGTGTGTCTAAAGGCCTGACTTATTCATAAACGTCACTCGATTAGCTAAAATAGGTTTTATCTTTTTCTTACTAACGGAAATGTCAATGTGACAAAAAGGGACAAACGAACTTTAAAGGCATTTTAGTTAATTAAAATAGGTTTATGAATAACAGGGTTAAACTTCACCACGTATCACCAGGGGGGGGGGGGGGGGGGGCGATTAAAAAGTTGCTAAAAATCATCACGTCGTGATGAATGGACAATGAACCTGCACATCATCGTTGTGTATGGAGTTCCCAATCGGCACTGGGCCCGGGTGGGAACTGTATAGCCCAAACCGTTTCATTCTGTGCAGTAGGATTTAAAAAAAAGGCTGGTGATGATGATGACTGACGCCCCTATACTCCTTAAGCCGAGTTTAGAACTGCAAGAAAAATCGTGCAAGTTGCAATACATTGGGGAAGTCGATCGCTTACTCCAGACTCGTTCGCTATACGGCCTCGCATTGTATTGCAACTTGCATGGTTTTCGTCAGGTCTTAACTCGGCTTTAGAATCTAGCAACTTGTGCTACCGAGCTATTCTGACAGCCGATCAACAATAGTTCGCTTACTCAGTCTGCCAGTGACTTATATTTTTTATAAACTCACTGAAACATGAATACACAGAAAAAAACCAGAAAAATGCCAACCCCGGGAATCGAACCCGGATCCTCGACACTCCGGGTCGTGTGCTTTTCCCCTACACCACGATTGGACATAGAGGAAAGGCCGAATTTTTTCCATGTATTCAAATCTTAGCTTGTTTTTATCACTTTTTGCAGTGACTAGCGCCATCTATGCGATTACTTTCGTAAACCGAAAACAACGCACCCTTTCGAAACTTATCAGTTTACCCAGGCTCAACAACGAGATGGCGCACTAAAGCAATCAATTCATGATCTCAGTAGGAGTATCTTTTTGTATTTTTTCTCCCAATTTTTTTATTTTAAAACAAAAAAATTGGGAGAAAAAATACAAAAAGATACTCCTACTGAGATCATGAATTGATTGCTTTAGTGCGCCATCTCGTTGTTGAGCCTGGGTAAACTGATAAGTTT